>CAVNYN010255305.1:0-12839 GCA_963692815.1 Nyctanthes arbor-tristis | reverse complement strand
AGAAGGGTTAATTTCACATATCGTCCCCAACCTTTGGGGTTAGTATTAGTTGGGTCTTTAACATTTTTTTTCAAGTTTTCATTAAGTCGCACATAAAGTGTCTTTTTAACGGTCTCCATCAATTTTATTGTTAGCTCCTCGAATAAATTATTATTATTTCTCTTATCATTTTAAATTAAGAGATAAAAATTTTAAAAATAGAAAAAACAAAAAGAGAAATAATTTTTTTTCCTTAAAAGGGTGAAATGGCAGCCTTTTGTGTGGGGGTGGGGGCTATGCTGTTGGAAATTGTTGCACTTTTGACTGCGTGTTGCCAATTTCGGCAGCCTTTTTTTAATTAAAATATTTATATTTTTAAAATTTTTATTTCTTAATTTAAAACAATAAGCGACATAATTGTAATTTATTCAATGAGTTAACAGTGAAATTGACGCAAATCGTTAAAAAGACTATATGTGCGACTTAATGAAAGGTTGGGGATTTAGCGGGTTGAAAAAAAAAGTTAGAAACCTAACTGATATTAACCCCAATAGTTAGAGATGATATGTGAAATTAACCCTTGCTGTTATTATTATATAAATGGTTAATTTCACAAATCGTTCCTAATTTTTTAGTTAAGTATCGGTTAAGTCTTTAACTTTTTTTTTTCGACCTCCTGGTTTCTTAATTTTTCATAAATTCGCAAGAAATGTTATTTTTGTCACTAGTCTTTTAACTTTTCAATAAAATGATCATTATATTCCTTAACTTTTTAATTAAAAAAAAGTGTTTACAAAGAATATAAAAAAAAAAAAAAGAAAGAAAACATATACCCATCTAAGAGTGGCCGTCAGAATGCTTTTATTTCCGACAGTCAAAAAAGGAAGGGTTAAAATTGTACTCATTGTATGTACACAATTTTTACAAAAATTATTTTGCACATACAATGTAGTATAAATCTGTTTTCACGCATTTTATCATTTAAAAATTAACTACTCTAGTTTTGTTAACTCATTTTATAAACAGGCTTGGATGTAAAAGTAGATTTTTTCTAAAACATTTTCCCTAATTGTGTGGTATAATCCTCTTCCTTATTGTGGGGGTTGGTGACTGAATAACACCGGTAAAAATCAGGTCACTGAAATGATGTGGTGGTATTGAGGCCAGGCTGTTGATATATCGTGACGTCCTCTCTATCTGCAATCATAAATTTGTCGTTTTGTCCACCTCTTCCGTGCCTTGCCCACAAGAAAAAAACTACTGGCTTCCCCCGGTCAAACCGTCCTTTATTCGTGCTTATCCGTAACTATTGGTCTACAAAACTTCAACTTCAATCCTACTAATTTTTATCTCCCTTTAATTAAAAATATAATTATTAATAATAATATATTATGGTGGTCGATTTCTTGCAATCATCTCCTCTGTCTATTTGACATTTGCCTTGCTATGTCATTTGATAAAGTATATTACGTGTATTCTTTTAAGATGGCTATGTTACGTATGTTTTTTTAAGATGACTTTCGTATATTTTTTTACATCTAAATTGATATATGATAATAATAACTTGAAATATATGATATATTTGTCATTTTTTTGAAAGTATGGTCACTTAAATTATACTCAACTTACAAAAAAAAAAAAAAAAAAGATGAAATACGAAGAAAACACGCTTTTAAGATTATACTGACTAATGCTAAACAACATTACAGCATTCTATTCATAAGAAAGAGCCATAACAGAGGATGCACTTTGTGAGTTCATGCCATATGATCAAAATAGGTGGTGAAAGATGTACTACGTAGGTCGGGTATCTCTATTATAGAGGCATTGTATCTTTGAAATGGGACTCATTTTATTAAAGTGCTTGTACAACATGAAAGGTGAAATTAAACCTTTTCATTTCATGACGATATGCCGTTACTCGACTCCTCAACAATTATCTATATCTTCGAATTTTAGAATGACTTTTTCCCTATAACAAATATTGTTATTGTTATTTTAGTGAAGATAATGTGCAACTATTATATATATCAAATATAAAAATAATCTAATAAAAATGAGTCATTGTTATTCATTCATTCAATTATTATTTATTACACCTATCGATTTGGTGTTTGAAATTCAAAACTCAAAAATTTGTTACAACTCCACCAAAACAAATATCCTTCCAAATAAAAACTTCTCTGATCTACAACAGTCTTTTTAATTAATTAATTAATTAACTAAGCAACTTCCATAACGGCACGAGTCAAAATAGGTAAAATAACGCTCCCACTCGCAACCGTGAGATTTTCCTGCGATTTTTACCCCGCTCCGTTCACTTACGCAACAACACGTGTCCTTCCAGCTGTCCCTCAACCGCTTACCTATTGTAACCGGTAACCATAACGCTCCGCCCCTTCCCTCTTTAACTGGTCCTTTCAGTTACCCTGATTTCCCCCTTCTTTTATATCACCCTGTGTCTTCTCCTCCTCCTCCAGGACCCCCTATACATATAAAGCCAGCATCTCTATGTCTTGATAATTTGAATTTTTGAATAATAATAATAATAATATTCCGATTAGGGTTTAGGCTGTTATACCTGGATTAATATCAATGGCGTCTTATGACGGTGGCAATAGGATTAAAGGGCCATGGAGTCCAGAAGAAGACGAGCAGTTGAAGAAATTGATACAGCTGCATGGGGCTAGGAACTGGTCTTTGATAAGCCGGTCGATTCCAGGGAGATCGGGGAAGTCTTGCCGTCTGAGGTGGTGCAATCAGCTGTCACCGGAGGTGGAGCACCGGCCGTTTACTGCGGAGGAGGATGAGATCATTCTCCGGGCGCACGCAAAGTACGGTAACAGGTGGGCGACTATCGCAAAGCTTCTTAATGGACGGACTGATAACTCGATTAAGAATCACTGGAACTCGACTCTGAAACGGAAGTCTGCTGTGGCTATGGTTGGCGGAGGGGAGCGACCTGTGCAGGTCTTAAAGCAGGCGGATAGCGGCGATGTTACTTCCGCCATGATGAATGGTTTGAAACTGAGTCCTGAAGAGAGTTCGGGTCCTGGCGGTTCTGTTATCACCGAATCGGTTAATAATATCCAGGGGAATATGAATTTTTGTTTTTCAATAATGAAGAACGCGATCAAGGAACCGACGGCGGAGGCGCCGCCTCCGGCAGCAGATGAAGGGAATGCTGATGATCTGTTGACTGCGTTGACTCTATCTTTGCCTGGGACTGGTAGTGGATTATCTTCTCTAGAGACTGAAAAAACCGATTCATCTTTGAACCGACAGATTCACCAGAGTGATCGCCATTGTAAGGCGATGGCTGCGGTGGAGAAGGAGACACTGTCATTTAGCCCCGAGATACTTTCCGTTATGCAGGATTTCATCAGGAAGGAAGTTAGAAATTACCTTTCCGGCGCCAAAGAAATCGACACTGGTGCCGGCGGTGTGAAGAATGCCGGTGTTAAACGCATTGGGATCAGTAAGCTTAACGAGTAGTGCCGATTCGACTGAGAGAGGGGTTTTCGGGAGATGGACGATTATCTTTCCAGTTTATTTTAGCCTCCAATTTTTTCTTCAAACTACAAATTTTGAATTTAATTGTGTAGAGAAAATCTGGAAAAGAAAATCGACCAATTTGAAAAATTAACAGACTTCCTTTCTTTCTTTTTTCTTTTTCTCGGTTCTTCGTGAAAGAGTGAAATCTTTCGTGCATAAATATAACTTAAGTTGTTAATGCAAATTAGGAAGATGGTAATTATGATCAGTTTCCAAGAGATGGTTTTCTTGTGTCATCAGTCATCTTATGGAGATCGGGGGGCATATTATGGTAAGGCGTGATAATGTGTTGAGATTACTTAGAGATTTTTGAATAACCAAACGTTATCAATTCCCACGCTTTGAACTGTTCGAGTGTAAAGAATACTTCAAATTTCGACTAATCCAAGGGTTACCAATTCCTGACACAAGAAGGGTAAAATACTTCAGATTTTTTAAATAATCAATTGTTACTAATTCTTAGGGCGTGAGGTATACAATATTAACATCAATATTGATAGGTAATTTTTCGCGTGGTCTTCATTCCATAGAAAATTCAAGCTAGTATGCATAGGTCCAGCTGGGGGCAACTCATCTGTAAAGATTATAATCAATTTGCCTTCTGGGAATGGTTAATGGTGGCGTTTATGATTGCCTACTCCTAGCTTAGTCATTCTCACTATTAGTATAAATAAATCATTCTCACTATTTTTCATGTCTCGCTATAATTTTTGTTTGTAGGGTAAGTGTGGTTGTTTTGGTTTGGCCTTTAGAATAGTCAAGTATATGGTTGCTAACGGTATGCAATAAGTTGATCTCTGTATAGACGAACAAACATATATTGAATAGTCTTTTCAAAACTTTGCATCTTGTGTAGCGTGTATATATTTATGCTACGCGTGATGTGCATGAAATATACATGGCGTACATTTATACACCCACATAAGAAAATTTTTCCCACATAGGAAAATTTTTTCATTGAATAAAATGTTTAAGGTATCTAATTTCATCAAGAAAAAATTAATTTCTTTTTTGAATTTTAACGATAAGCGTTGAATATATGTTACACAATAAAAATAAAAATAATAATAATAATAAGAAAATATGTACTACATATAAACACTTTTGACAAACATATAATCTCTCTTCTCTAATTGATCCGATATCCTCCAATCACAATTTTCCATCCATGTTTTGTAAATATTTCCAGTATTATTTCCCGCATTATTCTTGGTAGTCGTAATCCTCTGTTTCTTGTTTATTTCCATTCCAATGTCGGTTGCGTTTGAGGTTTTTTTTTTTGTTAGTTTGATTCCTAATAACCTAATCTTTTCTTAATCGAATCAATCATTCCTTTTGATCCTTCAGCCAATTCGTTGTCCCATTTTATTCGCTTCCATGATTTATACTTATTTCATGAATTTAACCAATGCGGAAGTTCTTTCCTATTCTTTTTAAATTTTGCCTTAATTCTAATATTCTTATATATTCTCCTTCCCCACTCCCCAGACGTCATAAGAGAGATTGTTCAAAATGTCTATATTAACATGCATCCGAGAGATTGTTCAAAATGTCTATATTAACATGCATCCCTCATCTGTGTACTCAATTAGATTAATTGATTTTATCATTGAAGATTTGGAGTATATGGAATAAATATGTTTGATGCAAAAGAAGGTGAATTCCACATACTCTATGGAATGAATTTTTAGATATGCTTACCAGTACTTTTGAAACTTTAACCAACAAACATGTTGTGATAGTGTTGTTCAAAGATGTTTCGTGGTAACTTAATAACAATTATTTGTTACGTACTACATGTAAATTGTTTTTTTTTTTTTTTTTACTTCATGTTATCTTCTATATGTAACTTCATGTTTTCTTACAATATGTAACTACTCGTTTGCAAGTAACATTGGTTTGTCAAATACATACCCCCGTTATCAAGGTCCTTATGAATTGGAATATACATGAATTGCGATCATGGTCATCGGAATCATAATCGGAATCGGCATCGGCATCATTTCTTTAGCAAACAAAGGGGTCACGAAACTGTCGTAATGCTGTCCATTTCTTTTTCCTTTTTTGAGTAACTTTAACAAAGTTATTTAGAAAAGCATAATTGTTATACACTTAGATGAACTTTCTTTGTTGTTTGTATTTAGCTTTACCTAGAGCATGTTAAAATTTTTAATCTCGCTGCAAATTTTTCCACTAAAGTACATGGGCCGACACGAGATAAGAATTGGAAATATTGCTGTTGGCTAATGAATATCCATTCTCTTTACTAACAAATTTTCTTATTTGCGCAATTCAAAAGCCATAAATTAACCAATTATTTGAATTGAATTAGTACATACATGCATAACTGCAATTTTTTCATATATTAGTAAAATTGTAAAGCCTAATGATGAGTTCTCTTTTGTAGCAAGCACATTTGTTGTAATGATAGGAAATTGATAAGATGGCTATTATTGCACATCTGTGGTGCGCATAAAGTGTTTTGAGAATTGAATCTTTCTCATATGATATTATTTTTTTGTTCGATGATGAGATTTGTTATACATACACAATTGTATGCAGGGCCGGACCTAATAGTAGACCCATCATGCTGGTGCTTAAGGCCCAGAAATCTAGATGGCTCATTTTCTGATTTTTATGTTTTCTTTTCCGTAGGGAAAATTAGGGAAAACAGGGGTTTTTCATCCCCATTTGAAAACATCAGATGTGAACGCCTCATTTTGGAAATAGCAGGTGTTCGGGTGTTCGCACGAGTCAACCGCCTCCATCAATGAATTCCTGTGCTTGCAAATCCCATGATTCAACCATCTATGCCTGCAAATCACGACCTCCACCAATGAATTCCCATTGCCAGCTCCCTGCAATTTATGAATTGCCTCATCCTCTTGATACCCATTCACCTTACCAGGAATATTGAAAAAACTAAACGACCACAAAATCGCAACAAATCGCCACGTTGCCAATGCCACCGCCCCAATTGCCGTCGCCGTTCTTTGTCATCACTATCATGTATAGTTTTGAATTTTTGGTGTAACTCAAATTAAGGTCTCTAATTTCCATGTTCCTAATTCAATTTAGGATATTTTCTTCAGTTTGGTTCCCGACGAGATTGTGTTTCAAATTTGGGGTTTTTTTGTTCAATTTTGTTTAATCTTTTGTTTCAGATTGTATTGAATCTAGTTGTATTCCAACTCAGAAAATACTAATTTGATTGTTAGAGATGAGATTGTGTTGTTGTGTTGAATTAGGGGTTGTTTGAAGCTATTTATCCAAATTGAATTATAAAGAGAAATTATAAAGAGGTGAAATGAGTGGTGTAGATTTAATGTAAGTTTGAAATTTGTGATTGTAGATGAAAAGTAGTCAAATCAGTGTGCTCTTCCGATCTGTGGTAGGTGGGATTATAAAGAGAAATGATAAAGAGTATCAAACAACCCCTTAGTATTTCAATTGAGAATTAGTGTTTGAAAATTAGTGTTGAATTAATGTTTCAAATTTCATTGTTTCGGGCAAGATTAATGTTTCAATCAACAACTCGTCATATTAGTGTTTCAGGTGAAAAAAACTAATTTGAGTCACATCAAAACAACTCTGTTGTGTTGTTGAAAATTAGTGTTTCATTTGAAAAAACTAATTTGATTCACATCAAAACAACTCTGTTGTGTTGTTGAAGATTAGTGTTTCATTTGAAAAAAACTAATTTGATTCACATCAAAACAACTCTGTTGTGTTGTTATGATTAGATTGTTCTGGTAAGCTGTTGTGATTCGGTGTTTCGGCGAGTTATTGTGTTTGTTGTGACTCGATGTTTTGGTAAGTTGTTTTTGTTGTGACTAGGTGTTTTGACGGGTTATTTTGGTGTGACTTGGTGTTTTGACGCGTTGTTTTGGTGTGATTCAGTGTTTTTGGCGAGTTGTTTTGATGCGACTCGATGTTTTGGCGAATTGTTATTGTTGTGTATAAAAACAGTTGAAGCATCTGATTTTTCAAAAAAAGTCATCATCTACCTTAATTTTAAAAAGTGTGTAAAAAACGTTTGTATTTTTCAAGTTATTCCTTTTCCTTAACCCATTTTGAAGATCACTTTTAACTTAAATCTTAGGCCCTAAAACTCAATATCTATTTATGGGCTTGTATTGCTTTTGACATTCAATTTAAATGATTTAGTTGGAATTGTTTTATCTTATTTATATGTCTAAATCTTTATCCTTATATATTTAGTTTAATGGCTACTCCTTGGGACTAAAAAAAAATTGTTTTGTGGGAAAAATAGTTGTCTGATTCTATTCTTATATCTCGTGGATAATTATTATAATATGTTGTTTAGTAGTATTTAAAAAATAAAATAAAATTATTGATCATTGTAGGGCCTCATTTTTTAAACTTCACTTAGGCCCCAGTTTACTATAGGTCCGTCCTGATTGTATGTTTTCATGTGCTTTATACTTGGAACATATATATCATTTATTACAAGTTAAGTTTATACGTAGTTACTAATTAGAATTATAACGTTTAGTCAATAGGTATTCCATATGCATACCTTGTATTTTGTGTTTTATTACATAGATAAAATTTTTACACTCAATTGCTATGTGCATTTACCGATGACAAGAAAATTATACGTAACTGATAATTTACTATTCAATACTGTTAATGCAATCATCTTTATCGTTGTACATTGTTTTTACAATTTCCGGTGCTAATTAAAAAAAAAATGGAAAAAGTAAATATGTACTACATATTATAAAGACAGTTGATTTGGGCTTCCCACAAGCTTTGGGTCGTTACTTCCCTCTTTTTTCAACGTAAATGGGCTCACTTACCGGTGCGAAGAAGAGGAAGTAGAAAGAGGAAATCACACCTGCGGGAGAGGTGGGACTGAGAAACTGTGAAATTGAATTGAACTAATCTTCCGTAGAGTAATTGAGCATTTACATCACATCAGGAGTAAACAAGAAGCAGGAAAGAAGGAAGAAGGATGCTGCCTACCTCATCGTCGACGAAGGCTCGTTCGGGTTCTCATGCCCGACCCAATTCTCTCCTCCCGCAGTACCTTCGGAGAATAGTCAAGGTTTATTTTCATTCCTTTATCCAGTACATACATGTATGGAGGTGTTCAGGATCCGCGAATAGAGCATAGATCTGATGCTGATCCTAGGACTCATAATTCGTATCTTGTTGCATTATTCAACATTTGCTCGCTGTTGGATTTGGTTATAGGAATCGCATTGTGGGTTGATTAGGAATCGTGGTGTTGGTTGTTCTTTTCATCTTTTGGGTGGTTAAGGATGAGGGTTTTGCTTTAGTTGATAAAGGAATGAATCCCGAAGTACCACGCTTTCTTCTGGCTATTTGCAATTCTTTTCCCATCCCCTAGTTTTTTATTTTTAGATAGTATTTGTACTGGAAATGTGATATTTTTGAAGAATTGAGCTTGTGGGAGCTGGCTTCTGGCAAATTGATAAAAGAACCATGTTCTACTTCTCCGCTGTTGTCCTTAATCCCAACATGGTTGATTGATTCTGGTTTATTAGGATACATTTGATCTAAAACTTGTCCACATTGATTTAAGCAGACTACTCTTCAGCTGCCTGGATTTTTCATCATCATCGCACACTTGCTTCAAGCTTCGATATGATGTACCCCTGCTGATTAAGCTTTTCTTTTAGCTTTTTCCAGAATTGTAGTCAATGACATACTTTCCCTAGTTTTGTTTCATTTCCAAGGCTGAAGCTGAAAAATCAAATGTTATACAAATTAGGTCTTGTTTCAGGGCAGCAGTTTTATTTGCTCAATATGGTTATTGAGAGTCTACTCTGACATTATGAGCTTTCCAGTTATTGTTCGTTCAACCCTTTGCCAATTAACTGTAATCTGAATATTCAAACCGCCATAATTAAAAGACTATGGTTCAAGTTTCAAGGAGGAAATATTCTCCACAAGTATTTTAGTACTGTGGACATCAACATATTATCTAGTAGCTTCATCCTAGTTTCCTCTGCATATGTTAGATATATAAAACCCTTCTAATACTAATTCTGAGTTGATGAAACTTACTTTCATACAATTCTTGAGATACCACTTTCCTCAAAATAACATCTATTTCTCTTGCATGATTCACTGCAGTGGCAACAAATGGACATTGAATATACTTTCTGGCAAATGCTTCACCTGTGTACGTCTCCAAAAGTGGTGTAAGTATCCAGTATCTGCAGATTGTTGGTGGCGTGATTTATTTTTCAACATTTGCAATTAGGGAGTTGGATGGACAATCTAAATTTTGGCACACTAACCATTTGTAACACTAAATTTGGCTGACTTACTCTCTTACGTAGCTTCTTTCCCACGAAATTTGACGAAGCCAAAATGTTTAAATGGAAAGAACAGTTGGCGGTGCTGTGCATAATAATTTATTAACACTATTGTAGTCTTGTTATCTGGAAAACACAATAATTTTACCTCATTTTTGAAATTTAACCATATACCATACACCTAAATTTTGACTAGGCAACAAAATGTATTTTAAATCCCTTATGCAAATAGTATCAAGCACATACGCGACATGTTTTATACATATTTCAGTTTCTTTGTAATTGCTTGTAGTTTGTAATGTGGTCGGTGCAGTGAACCTTATGGTGTTGGTTATTGTCATTTACAAACATAGTTCTCCCACTTCCTCTTTGCACCTCAGCTAATATATATTTTGAACCTATCCTGCCCTACTCCATGTGGTTTAATACCTTTTTTTGATATAAAAACATTAGATACTTGCAAACAAGAGGTGTGAACTAATTGCAGCTGGCTAATAGTTGGATTAGGCAGGTCTATTTCAATTTGGTATCTAGTGCCTAGTGGATGCAAAATTGTTCGAAATGTGGCTATGAGATGACTGGCAGCCTGTTACAGTGTTACTTTTTGAGAGTGGTAATAGTGATTGATAACTTTCGGAAAGCTATAATCTTGCTATATTCTTGATTTTGTGTACAAATTGTCTTTCTGGTTTACTGGATTCTAAATTCTGAGACCCAAAATCTAATTCTCATGATCATGTCTCTTTGGGTCTTTATTTAGTTAGTTTGTTTTGTTTTTGATGATATTTCTTCTTATTGCTTGTACCCTGCAATGAATGCAGGTATCAACACACGAAGTACCATAAACGTAAGTTTACTTCTTTTTGTCTTCCTATCCACCTTCTACTTGGCATGAATCCGTATCTTGTTATCTTGTCATGTCAGCTACTCTATTTGCTATGCTGTGCGTTTTAGTTTTGTCATGTTTGATGGGTACCTTGTTAAACTATTTATCAATTTATACAAATTATGCTTATCTGACATTACTGTTTCTTTCAATGAAAATACCTTAGCATGTTTCTGGATGTATGCCACCGAAGACTGCATAATAAGCTTTTTATGATTCTACTAAAATATTGTTTTCTTTGATATTGACTTCATCTACATGTTTTACTAAACTATTGCTACCTTGTTCTTGCTTCTTGTGGAAATGATATCTATCCAATATGTGTTCCTACAATTTCGTAATAAGATACATGGTATCAGTATGGTGGCAGTAAATACGGAACTTGCGAAAAGCTAATTGGCTCTTAACAACCAAAAGATATGTTAAAATTTATGTGAAACAATTGGATAACTTGAAAAGAGTTATCTGTTGAAAATGAATTTGGGACCTGATTGATGTATTGGCATGCAGCAAAATTTGATGCATTGTATAGTTCAATATCTCACTGCTGAACTTTTTCAAGTATTCTCAAATGCCACTAACTTATAGAAGTCATCCAAGTCACTACTAAATTTATCAAAATGTATCCCAGTTGCCATCCCCCCCCCCTCAAAAAGGAGTCGCCATTCTGTTTTAGAAGCTGTTAGAGTAGCCACTCTATTGCCAAAATGTTCTCTCATTCATTAGTCCATCTAATAGACGTGTTGATACGTGGATGTTACATACTAACATCAAGTGCATAGCACATGTGAAATTCCGTTGTCAATCATCAAGTCCCTAAGTTTATGAACAACGAGTGATGGAGAGACAAATAAGATGACTTTTTGGTAATTTCATCGGCAATTAGACAAGTTAAAGTTCTGTGGCAATTGGAAACATTTTGATAACTTCACAACAACTGCGTTAACTAGCAAAGTTCAATGGCAACGGGAAACACTCGGGAAACTTTGGTAGCGATTGCCGCTGTCTTTGAAAGCATGAATTTGGCTGGTAAATAAAATCCTGGTCGCTCTGCTTGTTCCTATTTACGCATGTCAACCCAATGTGCAAACCTCCATTCAATGGAGGATTATTCATTTTTGTTTTAGGATTCTGCTCTTAAAAGACTGTAAATGGCCTTTTGGTTTTATTAATGCACTATGAAATATATCCTTCTGAAAAATGTGGATTGGATCATTCCTGTGATGTTTTGCGCATTTTATCAGAGGTTATAAACAGTTTTTATTCCTTTGACTTGCTAATTATTTGTCATCTACCAACTCAAAAACTTATGCTGCTTAATTAAGCATAATTAGTACAACATTTTGGTCACTTTTGTAGTTATTGCTGTTGCTTTACGGTGGAGCTCCTAATTTATATTACTCTCCTTTCTGTTGGTGGGAATAAATGGAACTTAAAAATTTTTATAGTTTGTTTTCTGCTGATATTAGACGAGTCTTCTGTCTCTGTGTCTCGTGGATTAGCCCCGTTAGCATTCTATTTCTATTTTAAGATAGAAGTCGGCCAAACCCACATGTCTTTACTTGTAGTCATTGGTAATTTTTCTGGTTGTTTGATTGGTTTATCTTCTACTTCTTATTTCTGTTATAACCTTAGTTAATTTTCTGACTGTTGAAAAGGGTGTTTGGTTCTCATTTCCACCCACCCTTTGATTTGACAAGTACTCAATTGGAATCACACATTTCGTATCTCCGTTACTTATTCTACTTTGCTTTTCATTATAATTTCCTCATAATTTTACATAATGATGAGAATCAAATACAATTTATATTTTGACGGGAAAAAGAATTTTTTATATTTGACTGGTTTGTAACTTCAGTAACCACAGTATTTCTTTATTGCAGAAACAAAGAACCAATGGGCACGTGATGATCCTGCATTTGTTGTGATATGCAGTCTTCTTTTGGTGGTTTCTACAACAGCTTATTGTGCTGCGTAAGTGTCTTTCAAGCTTGCTTACTGTGGTGGATTTAGTGTTATTCTTGATGACAAGGCTCGTAGATTTGTTTAGGTTATGTTCGATAATTAAAGAATAATTATTAGCTAAATAGTTTTGAGGTGTGATACTT
>CAVNYN010255301.1:0-11275 GCA_963692815.1 Nyctanthes arbor-tristis | reverse complement strand
CAGAGTTTGCGTTAGGAGTGTGGTGAGAGGGTGTGTACTATGGGCACTGCCATCCTATCCCACATCAGTCTCCAACGCAATACCTGACCAAGTTAAATGGGCTGGTTCAAACCTCTCTAGAGGGGTGTGTACTATGGGCACTACCATCATATCCCACATCGGTCTCCAATGCAACACCTGACCAAGTTAAATGGGCTGGTTCAAACCTCTCCTTATGAGGATCCTTTTGGGGCAGAGTTAGGAACTACGCAGTAGTTTGGTATTCACCACGACCCCAAGGCGCTGGTTCAGAGTTTGCACTAGGAGAATGGTGAGAGGGGCGTGTACTATCGGCGTTGCCATCCTATCCCACATCAGTCTCCAATGCAACACCTGACCAAGTTAAATGGACTGGTTCAAACCTCTCCTTATGAGGATCCTTTTGGGGTAGAGTTAGGGACTACGCAGTAGTTTGGTATTAAAATCCATCCCATTATGGTTACATTTTTCAAAAGAAAAAGAAAGATTCCCCAACTTTTTCTAAAGTGAACAGTAAAAAGGTTGAAAAATAAATCCGCACAGTGCTGTAAACAGTGCCGCACAGTAGCTTTAAACAGTAACATGTCTTTTTCAGCAAAGACAGTGTGAAAGTGTGCAATGTGTTCCTTCCGATCTAGTTTTTAAAAAAACTAAAACGTCATCAATATATACACACACAAAAGTTATAAAAGGTGAAAAAATGTTATCCATAATATTTGGGAAAATCCTTGGTTGCAGTATAGATTTCATCCATGATTACATAAATTCCAAATTTTGGTCCCTTGAACAGAGATCGGAACATGAATGTCTCTTCTCCTAAAAATTATTTCCATCATCAGGATAAACAGGAAGATACATAGTGCCAAATTGAATGGACTTAGGTCGAATGGTGGGACTTTTGCCCTTTACCTTAGGAGGCATGGTTGAATCTTTTTTCCTACAATTATCCATAATCAATACAGGAATTGTCAGTAAAGCAAAGCTGTAACAAATCTAAAATCTTTTTTCGGTTAAAAGGTTAGACTCTTTTAAATAATCAAGACTTTTAGTTATATTTAAAAGATTTTTGTTTAAATTTTCTATATATATACACACACAAAAAGGTTTTAAAAGGTGAAAAATGTTATCCATTTTTCTTTGAAAAACTGAAGGTGCGCCACTGGATTGATTAAATTCAACCTTGAGGATGAAAAGCTTGTCAAGAAAATAAAACAAGCAATTTCATCACTTTAGCTGAAAACTATCTTGGTGATGTTGCCAGAGTAATTTGGAAATCATACAAGGCAAAGTTTTCTGATAAGGTTGCTAACCTTGTTGCCCAAGGTGACAACATCAACAATTTCACTTATTGTCTGTAATGACACTCTTATTCAATCCTCGTGCAGGTGCAAGTGTTTCTGCAGTATCTGTTGCATCCTGTCGCTGAGGGTGAGCAAATGAGGATGCCTCTGCGGCCTGCTCCTGAGGTCGAGAGGTGGTGCAAGGAGTGCCACACAACTCATTATACCATTTTAGTATTGAGCAAAGGCGATGATGAACAAGAGGGTTTCCTGTGGTTTCTTGTTCCATCAAACAGAGAATAGGTCTAAAACAAGGTCTAGCACACCAAGTTCCAGACAAGTTCTCTTGCCTTAAAAGGTTCCAACTCATGGTGGGAAAAAGTGGCAATGCCTTTTAGTTCATAAAAGGCATAGTAAGGTGGCAAGGCACTCAACTTTAAGAAAAAGATTTGGTTGCAATCATAGCAGTGCCTAGCAGTAATTCTATTCCACTGGGGAATAGCCCACGGACTGTGTATTGCCTGTGAGATCGACTGCGTCATATACTTGTGTTAAGGATCTCATATCCCATAACTCCGAGGTGCCATCTGTTAAATAGCCTTGATTAAAATAATCATCAGCATTAAGAAATCCGGCGGGTGCTACATGTATGTGGGGGTAAGTAACAAAAATACATTCCGATCTCCACTTATGAGCATCCATATCTATAGAGAATTCTTCTCTAAGAATGGAAGTGACAATGTTAGCTTTTGCCAACTCGTCATAGTATAAAGAATGATTCATTTTCTTTATACAAGCAAACAAAGTCCAAAGACGATATTCGTAAAGGTTGTATTCCTTAGTATTCTGGTGAATACAAGGCACAGAAGTTCCATCAGAGGAGGGTTTCACAGCGGAATTATTAGACAGTGGGATAAACACTAAAGTCTCTTTTAAAACTTTTTTCATTTTTAAAAGGTTAAGATCACAAATTCTCAGATAAATAAGCAACACAAGCAAATAACAAGCCAAGGAACGCTAAATAACTTAAAGCATTATCATAGATTTACTAAGAATATGTGTCTTATACACAAATCCTTATACATATGACCACGGAATTGCTCAAGGCATTGGGTACTTTTCAAGAAGCTTTTCCCTTTCTTTCCCAGTCCTTCAGTACTTTTCGGTACTCCACCTCCTTTTCCCCAACATCAACATGGTTCATATGTGTAGCTCGGATTATGGTATACTACATTCATTCTTAGTTTATAAAAATGATAAAGACTTAAGCGATTTAAGTCATACCTTTTCGTTGTTAGTCCTTGACTACGTTGGTGCTTATCCTTGAACTTGTAATCTTAAAGTGTTATTTAGCCAAGCATGGCTAAGAGAAAAGAGGTTTTCAAATTGTAAGCTTTTTATTATATGTAATATTTTTACAGGGAAAAACTGGAGTGCTTACAATGGTGAGAGATCAATTCTTTTATCGAGGATTGAGATGCTTAACTCCTACGTTAAGACAACTGTAAAAGTAAAGCAATAATGGTGGATAATGTGCGCAGACAAAATCCTTCCTATTATGGTTACATTTCTCAAAAGAAAAAGAAAGATTCCCTAATGTTTTCTAAAGTGAACAGTAAAAAGTTTGAAAAACGTGTCCGCACAGTGCTGTGAACAGTTTGCACAGTAGCTTTGAACAGTAATCTGTCTTTTTCAGTAGTAATCTGTCCTTTTTCAACAGTGAGAAGGTTGAAAATTTTGCCAAAACTTTCGTCTTTTTGCAAAATTTCATCAAAAGTTGCATAGTTGTTGTCGGATGCTTTTCTGACTTCTGAGCACCGATAGCAGAAAAATCCAGTCTGTATTCACTTAACTTTTATCCGGCTCATCTTGAGTGGGGTTGAAATCCTCATCGTCTTCTGCTTTGCCAGCTGCAGAAGATGTCTTGGATTCGGTTTCATATGGATCAAGGGTACCCCAATACTACCAAATGAGGTGAGCTTTGATAGTTTTTGTAGAGCACTCTTTTTCTCCATCATTCTCCTCTACCTTTTGCTGAAGTTTCTGCTATATCAAAAACTTTGAAAGGTTGAAAGAAGAAATGGGAAAAGTCTTCTGAGCAGTAGACTTTGGTGAAATAATCTTCGGCAACAAGTTGCATAAATTGGTATTCAAGCTTGACAGGGTCCCAATACCAATCACAGCAGAAACTTACAAATTTGTTTGCTTTATTTGGTCAAGCAAAGTTGATTTGTTTTTAGTGATACTAAGATCATGAACAATATCCCCAATCTTGAGGAAAGTGGAATAAATATCTGGGTGTGATAGCTCCATGTAAATTCTGCAAATACTTCTAGCAGGGCAGAACTTACTTTCCTAAGTAGGAAGTGAAGCATCAAGTTCTACATATAATTCATTACCATAATCAGCCATTAGATATTGAATTACATTTTGCAATGGAGGGTTGAATTTGACTTTTGGTTTTTTATCAGTCAAATGGAATGCTGATAAAATACCATAGTCTATCAAGGTTTTGAGGAAAAATCTTGACGCCTGAGAAATGTTTAATTTCAAATTCATCAAGATTAATATGAGCAGTCCTATATGCTAATGCAATTTGACATCTGCAAAAGGGTTTAGCCAAAACTTGTCCAGTAAGAACTGTAATTTTGTCTTTACAGTCTGGATATAGTTTATGGCAAGACAAAAATTCATTTACATGGTAACACCAGAAAATATTAATCCAGTTGCAATGAATTTTATCAGTTCCAATTCGATTTAGAAAATCTTGGAGAGTAATAAAAACTTTTTCATGCTTTTGTTCTTCTAATTCAAAATAGTAGAATAATTTAGGAATAAAGTTTTGGTAAAACTTTTTTGTTCCAGAAGAGGTTGCAACATTGGCAAAAGTTTGTGTTGTAATAGTACCTTTGGGGGGTACGTTGAACACTTGGTGATACAAAAAAGGTTTCTTTTTCAAAAATCTTTTTCATTTCTTTTTCTGCATCAGAGAAAGAAATAAATCCTTTGAAATTGGGCTTTCCACAATATTTGCGAAAATCCTTGGTTGCAGTATGGATTTTATCTATGGTTGTATAAATTCCAAATTTTGGTCCGTTGAACAGAGCAAAACATGAAATAGTGTCACTATAGACGGTGGTACTTTGACCGGTGGTACTATGACCAACTGTAGACTTTCCAGTTCTATCAGTGAAGTAATGGATCAAGGCATTTAAAATGAATACCTTTTTCTGATTATCTTCAATAGAAGTTGGAAGTCTCCAAATATTGTCCAGAAGGCATTTCTGCTCTGAACTTAGGTTTGAAAGTCTCTTCTCCTGAAAATTATTTCCATCATCAGGATATACAGGAAGATATGTGGTGCCAAATTAAATGGACTTAGGTTGAATGGTGGGACTTTTGCCCTTTGCCTTCGGAGGCATGGTCAAATCTACTTTCCTGCAATTATCCATAATCAATACAGTAATTGTCAGTAAAGCATAGCTGTTTTAATTTATCAATATCATTTAAACGACGCTCTTCCGATAAATTATCAGCTATGGTCCCACTTGATCCTAAGACCACGGTTAAGAATATATTCTTGGAATTTTAACCACCTATTAGAAAGCAATTTTTTCTCTGATTTTCTTCGGCTATATTTTACTATAGCTTCGCAATCAGTTCTAATGGTGATCTTGGTTTTAGAAATTATGAACAAAGCAAAAACTTCTAGCACACAAATTATGGCTAGCAGTTCATAATCCAAAGATCGGAAGAGCACACGTTTCATGATACTTGCTAGATGAGTATTTACAAACTTGTTCCTCTTTGTTGGTGAGAACTCATTAGCTTTAGCCAATAAGATTCCCCCAACCTTCCTTTGAATCATCTGTCTCTACGACCAGATACTCAGATTCCAAAGGGAATTTCAAAGGTTGAAGTGATAAAACTGCTTGTTTTATTTTCTTGACAAGCTTTTCATCCTCAAGGTTGAATTTACTCTTCCGATCTGCACTAGTCTTATTATAAAGAGGGCCAGTATACTTAGACAAATTCTTGATATATGGTCATGCGTAATTCGCAGTCCCCAAGAATGATCTAAGTAAGGTGATATTTTCTAATTGATCAGGAAAGTCAAAGCCTTTTTAGTAATATGAGGCTGTAGCTTTGTGGTTCTATTGCCGATTTTAGCTCCTAAAAATCTAATGTGTCTTTTGAATAAATCCATTTGCTTTTTAGAAACAATAAGTCCATGCTTTTCAAAAGATGCAAAGACAGTGTGAAGGTGTGCAATGTGTTCTTTTTCAATTTTTGAGTAAACTAAAACGTCATCAATATACACACACAGACACAAAGGTTTTAAAAGGTGAAAAAATGTTGTCCATTTTCTTTGAAAAACTGAATGTGCATTTTTGAGTCCAAATATAGCATGACTATCCACTCAAAATGTCCTTCAGTGCAACTGAATGCAGTCCAAGGTATGGAATCAGGGTGTATTTTGACTTGCCAAAATCCTGATTTCATATCGAATTTGGAAAACCAAGTTCTTCCTTGGATTCGGTGAATAAGACTATCTTTGTTTGGTATGATATGCCCATCATCGTGAGTATTGTCATTTAGACGCCGATAATCAAACACCATCCCTGATTGTCCTCTATGCTTTTCAGCTTCTTTTTGGACAATAAAGGCAGGAGTACGATGTTAAAACATAGAATGTCTAATTACGCCAAGTTCAAGCAACTAAGTGACATGCATGTTAAACTGATTGAGACCATGCGTCATACTTGAACTGAGGATATGTATCCCTAATATCAGGATTGACGATATCAAGCTTACACTCAATAAGGATTTTATCCCAAAACCTGATAGGATTTTCACCAATAATGCCAGAAAATTCTAGCTTCTTGACAATATCCTCGATATCAGGGTTGGTAGTGAGAGATTGAATAATCTTTGCATTATTAACAAAGACTAAATCCTCGGTAGAAATAGAATGATAATCCAAAGAATCAAGAAGCTCTCCTGAGTCTTGCAATACCAAAAGGTATTTTTGGATAGTATCATTCGGTGATACAAGATCGGTTGCAACTAAGGTATTGATTCTATTGTGTTTACATGATCCTTGTATTTCATATGGACAAGAATCAGAAACAGCAGGAAGGATTTAGGTTCCTTGAGTATGCCACCACGCTCTGTAAGCACATACTCTGATATAATGGGTGTTAACAAAGAACATTTGCTAATTAAAGCATAGTCTTTAATAACAACTAGTGAACCTTGTTGTGCATAAATAAAATCAAGGCCAAGCATGATTTTAATATGTTTATGTCACAAAGTAGTAATCTAGATTTGGGATAAATGAAACTCTCTGGACCACTGGTGACAATTATCTCGAATGCTAAATTTAGCATTATATGCTACTTTGTCATTTCAGATGGTTCTACCATCAAATTGCGTAACAATTTGAGGATGAGAAGTTGTCACAATGGCTTGTGTAGGCACAATACTTGTGTCAACAGAAATGGCAGAAGCACTTGTATCCACAAGGGCTATTGCTTGTTTTCTTTGACCTTTAATGTTTAAGGCACAAAGAATAAGCAAATCCTTAGGTATTGACTTATTGCAAATAAGTGGAATTGTATCCTGAAGGGCAACAAGACAATGTTCAGGAGTGTTCTGATTGGTGATACTTTTGGAGTAATCTTCAGGATCAAAAGGATGATTGGTGATACTATTGGAGTATTCTCCAAGATCATGAAAAGTGATACTTTTAGAGCAATCTCCAGGATCAGGAGGATCAGATGGATAATCCATTTTGGATTTTCCTTTCTGATTAGCGAAAATAAAGCTTTTAACTTCAATTTCAAAAAGGTTGAATCGATTTTCAAGAAGTGATAATCTTTGTTCTACCATATTCTGGATTCCAGAATATTGTGGGAGTAACAAAGTATCCTTTGGTGGTAAGTTTATATCAAATAATAATTTGATACAAGTGGCACAAATTTCAATTAAACATTTCAAACATTTGAAACGTGTATTGAAGGCCGGATACCATTCGTAATGACAATATTTAATGTTGTCACTGCCATACCTGTTTTTCCAATAATGCACACAATTGGTTAAACGGGTATCAAAGGTTGGAATAGAAGATGTTCCTACACAACCAAGTTGTGTGAACAAGTCATCTTCTCCCATAGAGGTGAGAAAGTTGTCAGTGAAATAAGATTCACAATTGTACACAGAGTACTTAGCAAGAAGTGCTCTATGCTGTTCATCTTCGTGATACATTTGAACAGAAGAAGTTTCAGTTTCATGAATTTCTTCAAGTTCAAATCCTTCAAGAGAACAAATACTATAAATGGTTTCATCTTTAGAAACATCTGATCTGATTTCTAGGATGTCATCATTTATACTATTGATCAAACAAGCCTCTCTAGTAAAGAGGTTGTGCTTGTTTGGACAAGTGGAACTAAAATGTCCAGGTTGTGTACAAGCAAAGCATGCGAGAGTATCTCGGTATGTTCGATTTCTATCATATTTTCGAACATGCTTGTCAGGGTTCAAATAAGGCTTTTTATTATTAGATTTTCGTAAATAATAGCTTTTTTTAAGGGTGGGAATTTTCCTAGAATTCCTAACCTGTTTAGGTTTTGATTTTCTAAGAGGGGTCTCATATTGTTGAAGTGTGTAGATTTCTCCACAAAATCTCATATTTTTTCGCTTAAGATCGCGTTGTATCTTAATGTAAGTACATCGCCTCTTAAGTTCCTCAATAATAAAAACAATTCTTGCACCAATATTATTATACTTTGGCAAGACATTGTTCCAGTTTGACTTACTCCAGGCTTTAAAAATTTCTTTTCCTAAATCTCCTAGGAGTTTGGTGAAAAGTCTTGCACTTAATTCTAGGGTATAATAATGTCCAGAAATAGCAGCAAGTGCAAAAAAGTCTTGAAGGAATGGAATAACCATAATCCAATTTCTAAGTTGTAGTTGTTCCAAATCTCTCATGGCTTCAGTTTGCCTATTCGTTAATCCAGTATTGACATCACCAATGATGACTATCCTATGGATTAAATAAGTGAAATTGTTGATGTTGTTGCCTTGGGCAACAAGGTTAGCAACCTTATCAGGAAACTTTGCCTTATGTTGGGCAACATCACCAGGATAGTTTTCAGCAATTTGGACCATTGTTTCTCCATCCATAACACTATTGTGGAGAGCTTGGTAGTCCCGATAGACTACACTAGTCTATTGTTCAAGATAGGTATTCCAATTTTGCGGGTGAATACCAGCAAGATTGAGAATTCCTGAGTTGAACTGAAAGTTAGGATCATGTGGCTTCCTTTTGCCTGTGGTATAGAGATTCTTCCTTTCTTGGTCATAAAGAGTGACAAGATTTCTAGGTGGATGACCTAGATTGTATGTCATAGTGTCAGGTTCGACTTTAGGCATAAGAAGAGTGGTTGTCATTAGGCCGAAATGACGGCTTTTAAAAGATATAAAAGATGAGCAGTCTTCTAAATATCTTTCCATGAGTTCTATATTAAGAGAAATAGGTGAAATATTAGGGGGTTCCGCTGGTATTTCATCTGGTTGAACTATGTCAAAAGGAATAGCAGAAATATCAGGTGGTTTCTCTGGTATTTCTACTGGTTGAACTAAGTCAATTAATGAAAGACCAGAATCATCGAGAGGTTCTTCTGGTATTTCATTAGGTTGAACTTTTTCAAATACAGGTTCAATTGATACATTAAATTTTGTATCATTTTCCTCTGTAGAAGTGATATTAAAATCAAATAAAACTTCTTCTTTTTCTTCATTTTGAAGAATTTCTTCAGAAGAGATCGGAAGAGCACACGTCTGAGTAGAGGATTGAATAAGAGTGTCATTACAGACATTGTCATTTAAGACGTGATCCTCTGAAGATCTAAAAGAAGTGTCATTACAGACAGTGTCACAGAGGACATGATCTTCTTGAGCAAAAGGCAATGCATTTGCTAGGTATTGAATACCATAATCACCATCTGTTAAGGTGATGATATCGCTTTTTGGGTTATGAATTAACCTAGCATTAAATGGAATTTGCCCAGAAATCTTTAAGACTTGTTCCATTTCAAAGAGTTCTCTGGCCAGAGAATTCCCATGCCAAGTTCAGCTGGATAAATTTTCTTTTCATCCCAATCCATAAAAAGACAATTTATTCAGAGGTTTCATTATTAGAATCGGTGTCATTTCTATCAGGTTGGTAATCTCTGAATCTAATAGAAAGGTGTCCTGATGCATTGACGTAGTGACAGCATCTTTAGGCCTCAAATTTTGAGAAATACTGGCTCTAGGGTTTTCTATTTTCCATTCAAAACCAGCATTTTGGGTCGAAGAGACCATTAATGGAGCCAAAAATCTAACACTAGAAGCTAATGCAGAGATGGTTCCATCAATTTTTAGTCTGCATCTAGTACTAGTATTATTCATTGTTTTGCCAATGAAATTAATACTCACAACCAGATTATTACATATCTAGCCATCAAGTCCTTTTGTCTGGACGGTAAGTTTCAGGTTCTGAACAAATTCTGGAATTGTTTTTAAGAACTTGTCAGGAGCAAAATAAGCAATTCATATATTATTGTTGAGATCTAACTCGGTTATACACATATTGGATGTCTCAATATTGGGATCTTGGGTGTCAAGTAAGGTTTCTAAAGCTTTAGCTTCAAGTCCTTTTCTTGCTAGAACTTTAATACCAATGACAAGAAGGCCAAAATGAATAAACTTATGCTTTCGCTTAAGTAATTCAGTGACAGAAATAGGTGACATTAAAGTCAGAACTTCTTGGCTTCCCGTAGAGACGTTAAGAATTTCTTCACGAGAGTGGTAATATAAACCAGTTTGAAATCCCCAAGTACCGGTTTGGTATAGGTTTGAAGGATTCATAATTTGAATTTCGTTGTTTGAAAAGATTTGTGTATCTCTTTCCAAATTAGCGATTTGTTCCGATAAAATAGGACTTCTTTCATTTCTAGATAATAATCTAGATAATAAATTCCTATTTTGCGGAGTAGTGGTAATTGAACTAGAAGAAGTGGTATTAAAACCAGAAGTGGAACTTATTGTCCGATAAGTTCCAGTGAATGGTCTAATATTCATTTGGAAACTTTTGTTTTTGGTGTAAAGGTGAAGAAAGTGGTACTTTTCTTCTGATTAGGAATATCCTCTCTCGAAGTTGTGACCTTGAGTTTGCTAAAAGCATTCTCGAGATCGGAAGAGCACAGGACTAGCTTTTTGCTTGTCTTTCAAAATTGTGGAAATAATCCTTTTAATATTATCCATTCTAGCATGTAATTTATCTAGAAGAGCCAGGATGAGATTGTTTTATGCTACTTGAGCTTGGTCTCTAGTGGCATTAAATTTGTTTAGGAAAAATCCTGCTTCTTTTTCATCTTTATAAGAAGCATCAACAAATTTCGTAGCATTAATAAAATGTTGATAGATGTAATTATTCACTACAAAGACTCAACAATTCATTGTATAGCATTGGGGTATTGAAAATTCTCTAGCTGAATTCTGTTTGAACCTGACTGCGTAATTTAGAACTCTGCTGAAAACGGTTTGAAGTGTTAAATTGATTTTACTATGCTGCACGGTTATGCTTGCGATTTAGGGCCTGTGTGGAAATGATTTTCTCAAAATCAATCCCCACTCAAACTCATTTTCAACCACACATTTATCTATTAAAATAGTCTTGTGCGTACGTTCGTAACTTTGCTTTACTTCCTAACCACACATTCTCTAAAAAATCACTCTTCTCCAAAAATCATTTCCATACTAGCCTTTAATTGCCTTCTTCCCAAGGCAGAAGTAGAAAGAGGGTGAATGGGGAGTAAACATGCTAAAAGGTGGAGCCATGGAGGGCACTGTGTTGGGAAAAAATGTCAATGAAATTATTTATAAACTTAATCTGTTGGATGGACTGAGATAATACCGAATATATGTTAATG
>CAVNYN010255297.1:0-15444 GCA_963692815.1 Nyctanthes arbor-tristis | reverse complement strand
TTGAATTTTTTTAGAATTAGTCTTCTCATACAACACATAGGTGAGATGCTAGGCTCATAATTTCTATAGTTGATTGTGATTCGATCATTTGTTTGTTAATTATTGCAACTTTATATAGGTTGGACCTGTGAACTTGAATGACGTATTTGGAGGAGATCCAAAATTATGGACTTAATTATGCAACTAAATTTATGCTCAATACTTAAACATTTTACTACAAATATCCATTGATAATTTATGATTAGCATATCAATTCATAATTCTAGACAATGCAACTGATAAATTGTACTTTATTTATGACATGCTTTTTAAAAAATAAACATATGCGTTAATTTTGATACAAATATGCACTATAACTCTAATAATTGTTATTTTAAAATCATGTTACTTTTTTTAAGGGTTATATTTGTTATTTGCTAGACTAAAATAACAATGTGATATTATGGGTACTTGTACAAAATAAAACAAAGCATCTCCCAGTTAAAAAGACATACGAGGAAACGAGGTATTTTCTGATTAAATGAGGTATGTCGAATGTACTTTCTCATATGGATATGAAAATTTTTATCTGAACAGGTATCGAGCAAATACGGGTATGTACATTATATGCCCGACAAATATTATTAGACTGTTAACTAATAATATTAAATAAGTTAAATGATTTAAAAATAAAATATAGTAAAACATTAATCGAGTACATAAAAAAGTAACTATTAATATGTTATTAATAAAATATTAATTTAACGCGTCAAGTACTAAATCAAAATTGTATATTTACTAATTTTGTTATGTAAATCTGATGACACGTATCTGTGCAACGCACGAGTGAGACTTCTTTCGATTCCACTGTTGGCAATGACATTGGTGTTGTATAGTATTTTTAGATATCATGGTATCATGTCTTTTAAGAGACCTTGTTTGTTGTATTTGGTGATAGTTATACTTTATTTTAATTTTCAGCTTTTTATCTAAAGCAGGCACAAATACAATATAAAATATGCTCTTATCTCTTTTACACTACTACAATGCAATTATGTATAAATACATACATGAATAAAATGGGTTGTGCAATGTGAATTTTTTTGAGTTTTTCTGTATGAGCTTAATCTAATTAACTACGTTATCTTTTAATATTCTTGCTAGCTGTCTTCACAACCCAAATTCTACTATTAAAATTTATTGTCAAGGTGAATTATATGAATCTCTTTTATTTTATCAATTATCTGAGATACTTTTTTGTTTCCGTTGTCACTAAGAAAAAAAGAAACATAAGTTATGACAACATTAATTATATCGACTATCGAATATAACTAAGTTTTTACCTTACTTGTAAATGGATAAATGATATTTAACTGTCAATAATTAGATCAAGAACTTTAATTTAATAAGAATTAGGTCTCTCCACTTTAATTATCAACAATTATATCACCAAAATTATACATAATTACAAGAAAGTCTATTTGTTAAGACTATATTATTACCTTATCATCATCAAATTATAGTATGAAATAATAAAAAATGATTACTCTAAATGACACGTTTTACTGAAGATGAAAAGTAGAAAAATAATTTTAGAGTTCACAAAACATTTAGCGTCTATTTTGACATATACTTTTAAATAAATTTTAATCGATTGTCATGCATCACAGAGATGGTCATATTATCATTTCATCATATTCTAACAACAACTTCTACTTAAAATCTTTACAAATTCGAATTCTTCAATGCAATACGATACTCTAGAATTTTCGGCCATAAGTCGAAATTAAATATCAGTATTCCTAGTATATTGTTATGGAATTTTTATCATTCGATTACATTGTGTAGTGGCACAAGACTTATAATCTCAAGACATGAAGATCGCATCATTTAGGCAAAAATTCTATGTGGATCATATGTAGGTGACAAATTTTTTTTATTGTAAGAAAGAAGCTGATACTATTTGATCTAAGACTTTCTTTTACAATACAAATTACATTTGTAAATGTCATAATTTTTATATTCTTTTATGACATCAAGTATCTAAATTTTTATTAAATTACTTTTGCTGTATGATTTTTTTACCAGATCTCTATCCGTCCATCGCACGGGTGAAAAATCTAGTTAAAAAGAAATAAAATGTTTTAAAGTTTTTCAAAAACTTAAGTTACAACAACAAGATTCATAAGTTTTCTAATAAAAAAAAAGGAAGATTCATAAGATTGCCCATCATTTATATTGAAAAGTCTTATTTACATTATTTTACTAATTTATTTCTTATTTAATACTTAATTATAACTATTAATTTTTAATTCTATTTATTAAATATGAGTAAATTAGGAACCAGGATTACAAAATGTCTTTCCAATATAATTTTTAAATAAAAAAATTGAGTGAATCAAATAATTGGGGCGGAGGAAGTATGTGCCACTAAATTTGGAATCAACAGACAACAGCCATGGTTTCAAGTGTCAATAAGTGATGGTAATTTCATTCCCTCCACATCTTTTAAATTTTACACCATATTTTTTTTATTTGCTTACACCATATATATATATATATATGTTTATTTACTTGAACATCCTGAAGTTAATTTACATTGATAACCTTTATTTTTAAAAGTTTCCCCCCTTTCACCGCAAATACAATCATCCGTTTTGACGCACTTCACAAAACCTGGCCACCCGATCTTCTTTTCATTCCTTTTCTATTTTCAATTTTTTCCATTTTCATTTTCATTTTTATTTTTAATTCATGTCCTTCCCCTCTCTCTTTTCCGGCAAAATATACAGTGACAACTTGCAGTAATTTCTTGCTTTTCCTCTTGATTTAATTTCTTCAATTTGGAAAAATGCATCCATGGCGAATTATTCCCCTCTTCCTTTTATTTATCAAGTTTGAAAGCTACGTTCAACCACTAATTTTATGGTTTAACTTTGAGATAAATACAATTAATTCATGATAACTTCAAGTAGATATGATTTAAGATGTTGAAAACAAATAATTAACCCAATCTAAAAAACAATTATAAGAAGATTATAGTTTAAGTAATGACAGTAGCGTAAGAAATTGAATTGGCGTAATGGGAGTGGAGTGAAGGAAAAGGAAGCGTCTCCAACATGTAGAGGGGACGGCTGATCACAATCCCATGCCATTATTGTAGTAGCTTTACCGAGAGAAAAGTTGCATTGTTTTTAGAGGAATGGGGTTCTCTTTCCGCGGCGAAGTGTATCTATTAAGAAAGAGAATTTGGAAGACTGGGATTAAATCGGATATACATGGAGAGTGGTGCGAAGTCTGCAATTAAATCGGATGAAGAAAGAGAATTTGGAAGACTGGGATTAAATCGGATATACATGGAGAGTGGTGCGAAGTCTGCAATTAAATCGGATGAAGAAAGAGAATTTGGAAGACTGGGATTAAATCGGATATACATGGAGAGTGGTGCGAAGTCTGCAATTAAATCGGATGAAGAAAGAGAATTTGGAAGACTGGGATTAAATCGGATATACATGGAGAGTGGTGCGAAGTCTGCAATTAAATCGGATGAAGAAAGAGAATTTGGAAGACTGGGATTAAATCGGATATACATGGAGAGTGGTGCGAAGTCTGCAATTAAATCGGATGAAGAAAGAGAATTTGGAAGACTGGGATTAATTCTTCTCTGAATCACTGGAAGCGTGAAGGGAGCGTCTCTCGATCTTTAAAGTAAGCCAAGCCGTCTGTTAAATTATAAAATTGGTGTTGAACAAGTAACACTTGTCACAGTTCCATTTGTTGGACAGCCGGGGGGGGGGGTGTGGGGCATGTACAGGGGACAGTGATCTCAATCCACAACAATGACGCGTGAATGTCGATTGTTCTTGAAATGCAAGTGGATGAACAGAACAAGTACTAGTATTAGGAATGGCAATGGGACGGTATTACCCGATACCCGATATTACTTGTTACGATTACCCGCCCCGTTAAGTGTCGGGACGGGTACGGGGGGAAAAATTTCGCCCCGAAAACTTATCGGGGCGGGGACGGGTTTTGGCCGCCCCGCTCCGCCCCGATACCCAGTTTTTTTTTTTAAAAAATATTTTGTTCTCTATGAAATTTCGAAGTTAGATACTAAAGATGAAATTGACATGATACTTAGGATGTCTTTTTATATAGTTTTAATTCTATTTTTTCTATATTTTTTTAATTATTTCTTAACGGAGTGGGTAATAAGTATTTTTTTTATACCCGCCTCAAATCACGTTGACGAGTACAAAGCGGGTACAAGGCGAGGGATTTCTTAACGAGGCGGGAACGGGAAAAGGCATGCCTGCCCTTAACCACCCTAATGCCATTCCTAACTAGTCTACTCATACATATCAACCACGTTTGAAAAAGAAAAGTCCAATTTTAGAATAGTTGAATTTCATGTTTACCATTTTTATCAAGCGGAGTAGTTCGTAAGCTCCACGGATATGGCTATGCCTGTTTCGTCAGCCGCCGGAGCTCGCCTTTTGGATGCTCAAACTCCACTGCTGGACGACGTCGTACATGGCTCCGTCGACTTCAAAGGCCGTCCAGTCACCCGATCCACGTCCGGTAGCTGGAAATCGGCTTTCTTCATTATCGGTCCGTTAGAATTTACCCAATTTCCCATATCCACGGTTTATTAACGTTAACGGGTTTTTCTTTCCTCGTTTCTCATTTATGTTTTGGGTTTTTAGGTGTTGAAGTGGCTGAAAGATTTGCATATTACGGAATAAGTTCGAATTTGATAAGCTATTTGACGGGTCCATTGGGTCAATCCACTGCAACTGCGATCGGAGAATGTGAATGCTTGGTCCGGTACGTCGATGCTGTTGCCGCTGTTCGGTGCTTTTCTGGCGGATTCATTTCTTGGCCGATACCGGACCATTATTATTGCCTCTGGGCTCTACATCCTGGTCAGTCCAAAAAGCTCAGGGTAAAAGTAGCTTACAGATTTACTAATGTATTAGTTTCTATTTGTATTTTTTAAATTGTGTAACCACTCTACTGGGGTCAATTAACTATTATCTTGAAACGTGGCTTATGGGTTTAATGGAACTTCAATAGCCTACCCTTATAAGCACATAAGACCGGAACAATATGTATCACAACAGGCCCTCCTCTGGGCATGATTCACATTGGAGATCAATGAACTAGAGTGGGTGAGTTCTGGATTGATTTCTTGGAAAAAGTTGCATTGTTAGGAATATGGCTGCTGTGGAGGTTACCTCTGGAAAGAAGAGGGAGTTGTAACGTGTGTAATTGCACTCACATCACTGAGTTAAAACTTGGCTAGTGGATTTTTAACCTCTTGAGTACCATTTGCATTGTTGATGAAATTATATTTGAAGATTGGTTAATTTGAATGGAAGTCAGCTGGAAATTTATGAGTTATGAAAAATTGTCAGTGTCAATTTCATTAACAGGGTGTTTTCTCTTTCAACAATTTAGATGTGTTGAAATTAGCTATTGAATTTTTCAGTTCTCCTCATGTTAATACATAATTATATATTCAAATTCCCATCTGTAATTTCAGTAATTTAATTCTTAAGAAGTCAATTTGCACCCAACAAAAATAAAAAAAAATGGCACTTATAAACTAAAGAGGCTTGAACAGTGTTTAACTAAACAGTCTAAACTAACAGTGGGGTATATTATTATGCATGAAGTTTCATGGATTCATGATGTGTATTGGAACAGAGCTCTAACTATTTTCTGTGACACCCTTCTATAAGTTTATCTACTTTTTCAGATGTACAAGCGTTCACTTCATGTTTTTTACTTTCCCTCTGTGAACAAGATGCAACAAAACATATCTAACATATGGATACCTCAAACGAAGGATCCTCAATTGGAAAAATCTGAATGTCCAGTACTCTCTCAGTTGAACATTTGGCTGAATAATTTTGATAAGTATTGAAGGGCATGAAAGTCGCTTGACAAAATGATGATACTCTTCCCCTAAAATATTTTCGAAGAAATTTATTTGTGTATAAAATTGTCCTCGGAGCCAATGTTGCTTGGACTCAGGTACTGGTGTTCTAAGATTCAGTTTCTTCTGTTAAAGTTCTAGGATGTGGACTGGAGATGCATCTTAAAAATGATCCAAACTAATTTGCACATCTTGAATCGCATTTCTAGCCTAGAAATGTGACATGCAACTTAGAAATCATTTTAATTTCAATAACAAAATCGATTCAAAGGGTCATCTTCTAAATTGAAGGATTGGACACACATCGTGTGCCCTTGTCGTGTTGACATACTACTTCAAGAAACAGAGTATTTGCAAAATAGCTTAGAACAAATGAGCTAAAGACTTCAAATTTTTTGTGATTAATTTAACGGTTCTTGCACTCACTTCATCAACACCATCATTTTTTTGCTTTTAGCTCATAATATTTTTTTAATTTTATCTTTATTCTTGGAAATGCTAATTGTTTCCTATCTTTGTCGTGGATCTCAGGCACTTGGCTTCTTGTCCCTATCTGCTGCTCTTTATTCATTTGAATATGCCGATTGCGATTTTACAGCAAATAACATGGCATGTTCTTTACCACAGATTCAAATTATTTTTTTCTTCTTCTCTTTGTACTTATTTGCGCTGGCAGAAGGAGGGCACAAACCATGTCTTCAGGCTTTTGGGGCTGACCAGTTTGATGAGCATGACCCAAAAGAAAGTAGAGATCAAAGCTCATTCTTCAACTGGTGGTACTTTTCCATGAATTTGGGTATTACGGTGGCCATCTTTGTTCTGAACTACGTCCAAGACAACCTAAGTTGGGTTCTTGGCTTCGGAATCCCCTGCTTTATCATGTATCTCGCACTAATTATATTTTTGATTGGAACTTTGACTTACCGGTTTCGCATACGGAGTGATGAAAGAGACCCATTTGTGAGAATTGGTCGTGTATTCATGATTGCGGTTAGAAATTGGAGGACTACCGCTGCAGCAATATCTAAGGAAGAGGAAGAACAGGGAATGCTGCTCTACTCGCTCTCTAAACAGTACAGGTAAGGTTGCAAATATTTTTGCTATTGGGATGGGGGAAAAAAAAGCAGGCTCTTATCATCATTATTTTGAGTTTCTAGTACAAAACAGTATTTGGTCAAACCATTTTTATATGACCGTCAAATACTACGCAAGTCCCTTCTACACATTTCCACTCATCAATTAATATGTCTACATAGAATTAATAAGCTGACGCTTATTCTCACTTTACTATATTTTAGTTTCTATTATTTGTCCTGTTAAGTGTTATGTCGGCTTGGCTCGACACTATGTTATACCAGTTTAATTTGCTCATCAAGGTCGGTTCTTTATCATAAATGCCATCTATTAATCGATAAATTCCTCACTTTAAAATTAGGCAGGCACTTGACTTGTGCTTTGGAAACACAACATACTAAGCTGTACTCATTGGTTCATTAATAGATCTAACAACACTCTCTTCTCGGTTCATTACTAGATCTAACAACTACAGCTTAACATGTAAGTTTTGGTCCCGGCCTTAACTCTCCTGACTAGTCCTCTTACATCTTCTCATTCTTATCCTAGCCCCCAGAACATGTTCCCGTAATACATGTTGCTTTCCTCAATTTAAGCTCAGATCAACATCACCTTCTCTTATTGATGCATCTTCATTTCTTATCTTGTCCAATTTAGTACTAGTAGCATCTCCAGGTTTCATATTACAACTATATTATTCTGTCAAAAGCCAGAAACCTGGAACCATATATCATTGCCAGTCTAAATACATGTTCCTATCAGATCAGATGGGAGAAACTCTCCATTTCGCTAAACCACCTTGAAACCCTTTTCAATTCCCCCTGCTTCCTTGTCAGTAATCAGACCTAGATACTTGAAACAATCACTTGCATTGAAATCACAAGGCTCTCTGTAATAAATCCATTAATTCAATACAATATATAATTTGACTCTAAATTTTTTGTTTATATAACTGACATAATGGAATCAATCTCATTTTGTTCTTTGGTTTCTATCAGGTTTCTTGATAAAGCGTTGATTGCACCTGATGGTTCGAAAGAAGACGGGAAAGTTTGTACTATCACTGAGATTGAAGAGGCAAAGTCTGTACTTAGGTTTGTTCCCATATGGATCACATGTTTGGGATATGCCATTGCATTCTCACAGTCATCGACTTTGTTTACCAAACAAGGAGTTACGATGGATCGTTCTATCACCTCTACCTTTCAAATACCTGCTGCTTCACTTCAGTCCTTTATTAGTGTCGCCATTATCGTTGTTATTCCTGTTTATGACTGCGTTTTGGTTCCTATTGCAAGATCTATAACCAGGAAATCCTCAGGCATAACAATGCTTCAACGGATTGGAACTGGAATATTTTTATCTTTATGTTCCATGGTGATTGCAGCTTTGGTTGAGAGGAAACGTCTGAAAACTGCTGCTGCTTATGGGCTGGTGGACATGCCAAAGGCAACAGTTCCAATGAGCGTGTGGTGGCTACTACCCCAGTACTTAATTTTTGGAATTGCAGATGTATTTACCATGGTCGGTCTTCAAGAATTCTTCTATGATCAGGTCCCGAACGAGCTCAAAAGCATTGGTCTTGCTCTGTACCTCAGTATATTTGGCATAGGGAGCTTCTTGAGCAGTTTTATCATATCTGTGGTGGAGAAAGCCACCAGTGGCCCTGGTCAAGACAGCTGGTTTTCAGACAACGTTAACCGGGCTCATTTTGACTACTTCTACTGGCTACTGGCGGGGATTAGTGGAGTTGCATTTGCTGCATACTTGTATTTTGCAAAATCATATATTTACAACTCAAGAAAAGCTCGTTGAAGCCCGCTTTATATGGTGGATAAAACTTAAAAGTTACCTTACCTGGGTAGTGATCGTTTTTCAAAGAATCATATTGACTCCTATTATCAGTTTGTTGTTTTCAGAGTCTCACAACAGAAGAAAGCTTTTCGAAGATGCACAGGAAAACTGCAGGACAGACATGGCTAGTGCGAAGACAAATATCACGCAATAGACATTCAACTTTTGTATAGAAACTTGTTCATTTGTGCAAGTGTAATGCATGAAACTAATAAATATATAATAATATTTATGTAAATTAATTCATTGTTGTGGTTTGGGATTTAGTTAATACTATAGGGATTTAGTTAATCTTTGGTATATCTTCTTGAAGTTGTAAGGCTGCAAACTTCACCAAAATAGGTTCATCAGAGAATAGAAATCTCAATTGCATAGCAAGATGCGGTAGTCTTGCACAATAAGGAAAACTTCGTCTTTTCTTTGTAATTTTTTGATTTGTTGAGGTAAGGCCTTTTTTTTTTTTTCGTCCCCTTTGAACAAAGCAATATATATATATATATATATTGGGTCTAAAATGAAGAGTAATACTATTTGAACAAGAGAAGTTACAAAAAATTAAACAAAACTGACAAAATGCAGGATTTTTTTAAGACATCACATCACATTTAAATCAATAGCAATCATATAGATCACATGTCTAGTTTGTCCAACTCTTCATCCTTATTTTTGTTTAAACAGAATTATTCCTAGAATGAAAGGTCGTGGTCCTTTTCCCCCACTTCGAACTCTAGGGGCTTTTGGATAAATATACCATTTTAAAACAGGTAAATTGTAGTACATTCAATTCAACTTGTATTTTCCCACTTTAAAAAAAATCAACTTGTATTTCCTCTTTTTTTCCCCTTGAAAGGAATTCAACTTATATATATATATATGTATGTATATTTTTTTTTGTCTTTTTGATACATAGGGATATAGGATAGGGGAGGGGAGGGGGGGGAAATTCAGGGGAGGATAAATGCGATTCAAACTCAAGACCTCCCACTTAAAACACAAACATTTTAACAATTGGAGCACAATTCAAGCCACACTTTACATTTTCAAGATCGTCATCATTAAATTAATACATGAACTAAAATTATTTTAGTATAACTGACCAACCAAATGATGTCACTTATGACAAAATTCAAAAAATAAATACTGAGGTGCCATTGTTGTCCGTTAGAAAGCGATTCTCCCCTACTAGTTAAAATCATAAGAGATTGTTTGTCCATACTCACTTCTTTCTTCTCTTCTATTCTAACTTTCTTTCTTCTCTTTTTTCTACACTCTAATGTTACGGTCAGCATCCACTGTACAATGATATATTAGTTTAGAACAATTCTATTTAAACAAAAGCAAAGACAAAGAGTTGGATAAAATAGGTATGTGGTCATGTGATTGCCATTAATTTAAAAATGATGTGATGGATTAAAAACATGATCTTACATATGCCAGTTTTATTATCATTTTTGTTGAAATAGCGTAACTTGTGTAAATTTTGTCTACAGCCATGATATCCAATGAAATTGGAAGTATTTGGGATAGTCTTCATTTCAACTGAATCACTGATCTATGTCAATTTGCGTTGGGTCTGGAGTTCCATTGCTTTCTCCATGTCCTCAACCTCCGAAATCCACCTTCTGGACGCTGAAACTCCACTTCTAAGCGAAGTCGTCCATGGCTCTGTCGACTTCAAAGGACACCCGGTCACTCGACCCGGATCCGGCGGTTGGAAATCCGCTTTCTTCATCATAGGTGCGTATTGATACTGTTCGCAAATAATCCTGCTCCAGTTTCACATTCAGCGGCTAATAGCTGGAAGGGTTTTTCTTTTCAGTCGTGTTTTTTTCCCTTTGCTTTTCCGATTAGGTGCTGAAGTGGCCGAGAGATTTGCCTACAATGGAGTAAGCTCGAATTTGATTAACTATTTGACGGGTCCGTTGGGTCAATCCACCGCCACTGCGGCGGAGAACGTGAATGCTTGGTATGGGACATCGTTGCTTTTGCCGCTTTTGGGTGCTTTTGTGGCGGATTCTTTTCTCGGCCGATACAGAACCATTGTCATAGCCTCTGGGCTCTATATCCTGGTCAGTACTAGTATGTAATGTGAAAAAATGTCCTCATAATTCACTATATCTTGTTTTTATTTCACATTGCCTAACTTAAGCCACACTGCAAACTACATCAATCTATGCCAGTGTTGAACGAAGAAGTATCCGAATCTGCCACAATGGAAATATGGAATTCATCTCCAAAGGCACAAAAATACTAAATTACATATTGTCAAATTTTTAGAAATGAATCCATAATGTGATGACTTCTGTCAGTTTCTTTTTCCCAAATTGATTGATTAACTCCATAGTCTGATATTATTTGCTAATTGACTTTTATTTCCTTGAAATAAAAATAAATACGAATAAAACCACACATAAATATGTTGAGACAGTGTGTCTAAAGTCTAAATTCTTGATTTATAAAGAGACAACTTCTGTATTTTTCTGTCTCCTTAGCTTGAGAAACCATTTCAAATTGTGTTGGAGAAGAACATTTTGAAACATTAAGGCAATTTTTTTATGTTATTATTATTATTATTATTATTATTAAATTTTAACAATACCCTGAAGCATTGGAGATGCTCTTAGTTTGAGTAGAAGCATATGGTGAAAGCTATCAAACCTTGTCGAGCCTAAAATATTTTTTACCTTAGTTTTATTGAACTGACCCCTAATGATCTGTTTAATTTTACTGGGTGACTAAAAGAACAATGTCGTGTAGGATCTCCCTTAGTTGACCATATGCATCATCTTGTAGTTTGATAGGTAGCTAGAAGGTATTACCATAAGGATGCAGATAATGTTTGTGATAGACTTGTGTGAAGGTTTATATTATAGGACTTGGACGTTTTAATGTGGAAATAAGTATGCCAGAAATGGAGAGATCCAAATGTTAACGTTTGAATAGCTTAATGTTGTATCATGCATTATTAAAATAAATGGTTAAGCTTCAAGTGGAAATCCGTCGGCTGTTTTAGTAATTTAGCAATTAAATTAAATACTTTTTCATTTAAACTTAAAGGCTTTTGTTGACCCTCTTCTTTTCCCCTTATCAGATAGGAACTTCATTGGTGTATATTTCGCATTTTGTTCTTTCTAAGCATCTATTGTAATACTTTTCAAGCGGTAATGCTAAGCATCTTCTGATGTGATGTAAATGCATTTTAATTACATGTTTGAGATTGTGATATTTGGTTTGGTAATTGCTTGAGTCTGCAGATTACCCTACTTTATCATAAGACACAAGCTTTTGATTTAATACAAAAAATAATTACGAGAATGGTACTTTATAAATACTGTCATCCGTGAATAGCATTTGGTCTACAGAAATTACAAATATATAAATGAAACTTGTTTGAAGTTAATTGACATAAAGATCTGCGTCCTCCACCGCTTCACCACCATCTCCACTACGGGCCACATTCACTACCACCCGCCACCTCCTAATGCGTGTATCGCTACAACCTCATTGCTTGCATCCGTGTACTTTCATCTAAATGGTCCACCATTGAAGCCTGAACCATTGTATAAATTACTCATTCTCCCCCTCACAATTAAATCTGGCCTTGTATTTGACCACTTGTTTAGGGGAAGTGGTATTATGATTTTGCGGCGCTAGTATTTCTCAAATCTCAACTATTGTGAGTGAGAGATTCCTCATTTCTCGGGGCTTCTTTTGCAGCAATTGGGCAGCTCCTATTCATATTGCAGCAGCTTCAGTTTTCTCTTCTCTTTGTTCTCTTCTTGGATTTGGATCATTTTCTTCTCTTCATGGTGAAGGATGATGGTTTTGTTGGTGGAGGCAGTTTCAAGAATCTTTAGAGTTCTAATTCGAGCTTTTTCCCATTTTAATGGTTGAGGGAATGTTGGCCTGAAGTGGTTCGGTGGTGAAGTAGTGGAGGCAGTGGTGGGTGAGGGGACGTCGTCAATACTCTTGAGGGTATATGGACAACTTGTCACCAAAAAATGCTATTTGTGTAATATTTCCACCCCCCCCCCCCCCCCCAAAAAAAAAAAAAAGCCATAATTTTGAAGTTGTAAAGCGCCATTGCCATTTATGCAGGTTTCCCCAATAAAATTAGCGCGCTGCTTATGCAATCCCTCACTTCTGATTACAATGGCTCCTTATGAAGACAATGTTTAAATGATATACGTGTGACCTTGTATGTCAGCTTAAGCTCTCATGTCAATTAGTATGATATGACTTTACAGCCGGCAACTGTTTCAATTCTCGCCGCAAATTTCAATGAATTTTGCATATAGAAGGCTTTGAGGGCAAAAAGGAATTCTGTTTACAGTCTTAGACAATCACTAACACACTAAAAGAAAATAGCAAGTTTCTTTAATTTATGGGATATTTGATTTGTATTACATATTCTCCTTAGGATAAATGCTGAGGACTTGAATTTTGCAATTGATTATACGGTTTCGCACTCACTTCATCAACACATATCAATTATTTTATTACATTACGTTCTGAATATACTATTCTTCTGCTGCTCAACACTTTTCATGTTCTTTGGATCTCAGGCACTTGGCTTCTTGTCCCTATTTGCAGCACTTTATTCATCTAAATCTTCGGATTGCCAAATTGCTCCAAATAACACGAAATGCTCTCCTACACAGTTTCAACTTATATTCTTCTTCTTTTCTTTATATCTTTTTGCACTGGCACAAGGAGGGCATAAACCTTGCCTTCAGGCTTTTGGCGCTGACCAGTTTGATGAGCAAGACCCCAGAGAATGTCAAGACAAAACCTCATTTTTCAATTGGTGGTACTTTTCCATTAATTCAGGTATTATTGTGGCTCTCTTTGTTTTGAACTACATTCAAGACAATCTAAGCTGGGGTCTTGGCTTTGGAATTCCCTGCATTTTCATGTGCCTTGCGCTGGTTATATTTTTACTTGGAACAATGAGTTACCGATTTCGCGTACAGAGTGATGAGAGAAGCCCATTTGTGAGAATTAGTAAGGTATTCCTGAATGCGGCCAGAAATTGGCGGACTAGCTCAGCAGCAATCTCTATTGAAGAGGAAGCTCAGGGAATGTATCCTTATGAAGGCTCTCAACAGTTTAAGTAAGTCAAATATTTCGTCATTTTGAATGCCTCTTGAATGTTGTTAAGTTTCTTCTTTGGTTTCCTTTGGTTCTTTGAAATTTTCGTTGGTTTTGCTTTTAAAAAAGAATCGAACCTTTATTTTTTTATTTTTTTTGGTTCTTTCATTTTTTTCGGGACAAATTTTTTGGTTCTTTTTATAACAATTGTTTTTTCTTTTTCTTTCTTTTTTTTTTTTTTTTCCTTTTTAAACCAAACCACAAATGCTTAATTAACTTAAATAAGAGGAGAGAAGAATAATTCACAATCCTCTTATCCTAAACTCATTGGTATTCTGGCCCAAATCCTAGCCCTTCAACTTCATCAGTACTACAATTGCAATTCATTTTTGTAAGCCAGCAAAGAAAATTTCATTTTATTAAATAACTATTCAGGTAATTTTTGTTTAGTTTTTGAAAAACTAAGATCATGGAACCAGGACCAAACGGTCTGATTCTGCTTTGGTTCCGCTATTTCTAAACCAAGCGAGGATTGCATATCTCACCATCCCGAAATCCTCCCCCCCCAAAAAAAAAAAAAAAAAAAAAGAAAGGGGAAAAAGGAAAAGAAAGAAAAAAATTATGGTTCTTGGTTCAGTTAAGTTCTAAGAGAACCAAACCCTATCACTCTCAGACTCAACAGTATCCATGTTTACTTTGTTCATGCCATCAATTATTTATAAGAGTCACAACTTTTTAATGGATTAAATTCTCCATTGTCAGATTGGGTTGGTTAAAAACATTGCTCAGAACAGGCTGCGTCGTCTCAACCAATTGCTCTGAACATTTATTTTTGCATTATTTTATACACTCCATAGAATATGCTACATTAACTTTATTAACAGAAATGCTGACACGGTTAATAAAGCGTAGAGAAATGCTGTTGTACATTCTTCTAGTCTTCCAGCTAGACAAAAAACATGTAGTAAACTAATTAGATCCTAGGGTGGCTTCACCAATGCAATTCTACATATTATTTTGGAGCAGAAACTTGTTTGATGTCAATGCACAAGGCATCGGGGGGAAATCATTGCAATTTGTTGGGAAGGCGGCTCCCCCCTCCCCCCCTCTTTTTCTCTTGGGTGGTATATGCTTGAATTGTGGACGATCTTGTTTTGTTTCATCATAAAACCTTGGTTTCGCACAGATTTCTTAATAAAGCATTGCTGGCAACTAATGGTACCAAGGAAGAAGGGGAAATATGTAGTGTGACAGAAATTGAAGAGGCAAAGGCAGTTCTCAGGCTTGTTCCAATATGGACTACATGTTTGGCATATGCCATTGTATCTTCACAATCGTCAACTTTTTTCACCAAACAGGGAGTTACAATGGATCGTTCCATCACGTCCAGCTTACAAATACCAGCTGCTTCACTTCAATCCTTTATCAGTATTGCCATTGTTGTCTTCATTCCAATTTATGACCGTATTTTGGTTCCTACTGCAAGAGCTATAACTAGAAGACCC
>CAVNYN010255283.1:0-11662 GCA_963692815.1 Nyctanthes arbor-tristis | reverse complement strand
TGAAAACTCCCAACAATGATAAATAACTTTCCAAAAAACATTCCCAAGAAATGGGCCACGGGCCCAATGTGTAGCTGCCAAAGATTCCAGTTTTACTACTTTATTATCCTTATTACTTTATTGGGCATACTTTGTAAGCCCATTTATGTTTTCTCTAGATTCTCTATCCCCGTCCCAATGTAATCTAGAGACGGAGTGCTACATAATGCACTCCCCCGTCCCGCACGTTCTCTGAACGCCCCCACCAAGTCACGTGACAAAACCAGGCGACTTTGTGAGCTGGTCCAACTTCGCGCATCTCTAGCAAACGCAAATGAGTCCTATTATTTATAAGACAATCATTTACAACATTATGCATATGAAATTTTTTAAAGAGATAGATCATGCTCTAAAAATAAAAAAATAAAACGTAATCGCTCACGTGGCACAAGAGCTGTTTTTATGAAATTTGTGTCATGTGAACAATCAGCCTCTAAAAATAGAGTCTGATCTATCTCTTTAAAAAGATTACTATACATATGGTCAAGTGACTTGCATGAGATACATCACATGATTATAGTTTCTCATTTGATGCGTCTTAATATATGCCAGATAATTATATGATACTACATAGTTATCTTATCAGACAATTTACAACTGTACTAGAATAATGTTTTATCACAATGGAAATTGATTGAAAGTTTTGAGAAAGAAGATAATAGATTTGAATAACACAAGTTTAAGCATAAATAAATGATCATATATTCTTTTTGTATGGAAGAGAGAACTCCTTTTCTGTCGATAATAATCACTCCTTCAATCATGCAAATATCAAATATACTCTCATTCTTCAATTTTAATATTAATTAATATATAGTTGGAAAATACAACTTGACGATGTATTTAACAATATATCATTTCGTTCCACTGTAACCCTCTCATAATTTGACAAAACAATATACCCTTTCATATAAATATATTTCAGCTTAATAATTGTCTATTTTTATTGACTATTATAATGTACAATAAATAGAGGTATCTTAAAAAACTATAAAAAGTTAAATAAGGAAAGTGAATTATAATTTGAGTTATATTAAAAAAGGAACAGTAGATTACTTTTATAGAATGAGTGGTTATTAAATTTTTTTCTAGTCATCATTCTAGAATGGTGTAATAGTTAAAAAGGTAATTAAATAGTTTTTTTAAATTTAATTCATTTAAAAAAAACTTTAGTTGAAAATTATGCATACTATAGGTAAGAATGTTCAAACACAAGACTTTCAGTGATGTAACATAAAAATAATATATCACCACACCATGTGTTACTATACCCTATCATTTCTCTAGTAGCATAATGACACTTAAATTTTCTAAGAAGATATATAAAGCTCTTATCCTTATTTGGTACGAATCTATTAAAAACAGCCTCACTGTTAGATTCGTGCCAAGTAGGATTGCTTTTGTTAGATTTTTGCCAAATAAAGGTAAGACTCCTGTCTAGTTTTGTAGAATGACTCTAATGACACTGGACTTCTTGTACTTAAACATTTTCGATGTCATATCACCAACCCACTAATCCCATTGATGAACCCATTTTATTTAAAATTGGAATTTGGTCAAACTAATTATATTATCATATTTGTCGAGATCCACATTTACTAAACAAATTTTAACAAAAATATTTCATGAAGGGGGAAAATATAAAAATGAAATCTTGCCACGTGTATGTTTAGCGACATAATTCTGCCAACATATAGTGTAACATCAAAACTAGCGACAAATCACTAAACAATAGCCGATCATAATTTCCTCTTTTTTATATTCTCTAAAATATTGGATGCTTTACAATGAAGAAGAGAGGAAAGCCTTCTGTCGAGCGAGGCTATCGCTTTATTGGAAGATTTATTATTTGCCCAAAGACGTTAGATTGCTCTAAAAGAAGTGAAGACAGATAGTTTGGTCTTGGTCAGTGATTTGGAGTCAATACTAGAACTACATTCTCATCTATATATTTTGAGTAATATTAAGTTTCTGTTGGCATAAATGAATTGTGACCCTTATAACTATATACACCGTGAAGCGAATATAATTACCTTTGTCATAGCCACTCATGCTTTAATTTCAGAGTTTGAATGTAATTATACTTATTATTGTCTTTAATATTTTATAAACCATACTGTTCTAAATAAAATGATCTTCTACCATTATATGGTAAGAGTAACTCGCTATACGCACATTTGTGCGACAGATCAGTAGGGAAACTAGACACAATAAGCCTACTGTATGGGAGGTTTACATAGTTGTAGTAATAATTTACCGCCAAGTATACATATGGTGAAAGATCGACCATTTGGCCTGAGCATATAATTGTGGAGGGGATATGTACAAGCTTGCGGAGGGGATATGTACAAGCGTGTGTGTAACGCGCCGTCGCAGAAAGTGGGCTACCATTTCCAGACAGACACATGTCTGAAATCATATGCGCTCCCTCCAGTCTGACAGCACGCACTTGATACAACAGAAGAGAGTTTCTTCACACGCGTCACTATCTTTCCTGTATTCCTAGACTAGACTTCTCATTTTCCCGATCTCTTGCCACTATTCCTGTAAAAAATCTTGGGGGATGAAGTGGGTGCCACCCGTAATGGGCGGCGCCGCCGAGCGGAAGGCGGTTGTGTTCAAGTCCAAGCTGAAATGGGTTGCTCTCTTAGGCCTTGTTCTGTCCATCTTCTCTCTCATAACGCACTTTCTTCTTGCCAGATACACCGTCGGGACCGCTCTATCTGAGTACCAGTCTTCCCTCACAATTTTCTCTTGGAGACCAATTTTTGACTCTGCAGATCTTTCCACCACTGTAATGTGCTCAAAGATCTTACATTTTTACTCTTTTATGATGTAATTCTGTTTATTTTAGTCGTACAATGTTTTCAAAGTTTGTATCCAAGGATCTTTTCGTGAAATTGAACGATTTTAGCTTGAGTCAAGTAGCCAATGTCATCTTGAAATGGATTTTTACTAAGCAATAAAAGTTCTTGGGTGATTTTGGAGAGAAAAAAAGAGCAGGAATAACTGTTTCAATTCAATTTATTTGGTGGGTCAATTTGTAGGGGTGATTTAACTTTTCGTTGTTCATTTGCTTACTTTTCACTCTTATTTAGTGTTCCAAGGTCAATTTTCTCTCTATTTCGGAACATAAATGGCATCTAATTGTGCTTCTTTTTCATGTCATCATTATGTGTTAATGGTTAGTAGTTTCCAGAAAGCAGTTCATTGCAATTAGATAATAATTTTGTCTACTCATTGGATCTCATTGGTGATACAGTGTTTACCTATCCCTAGATTCCATGTAAAGAAATCTGAGGAGTCTTTTTTCCCCCCCTCTCCTTTTTCCACTTTGGCCTTGCTGTAAGAGGAACTCTATGCTCAACTATGATGGAAATTTCTTTGTGGCAAATGGGCATAGTTCTCAAATCTAGCACAGAACACTATGAATCTCTGGCGTTGTGTTTAGTACTCTGATTTCTTTTGGTGATCATTGCCCCGGGGCTTAGGGTTTAATGTCTATACTGTGCAGGGTGCATTATATAGAAGACTTTGGGGGCCAATAAGACAGTTTGAGTGTTTACATCCTTATTCCAATGCCAGGGGAAACTATCCAGGTTAGATCTCCTATACTATCTATTTAAGAGGAACTTGTGATGTCTGCGTGCCTCTGATCCCAAGATCCAGTTGAGACTGTACTTCTGAACACGTATCAATTTAGTGCTTATGTTGGCATATCTATAGTTTGGTGTTCTATAGTGTAAGACAGATTAGCTATTGTGTTGGCTGATAATAATGCTTCTCAGTTCATCAAGTCGTGTGTAATGCTTCCGTCCTAATATTGCAATCCAAAATGAATTCATTAACATGGTGATGTTATTGTCTTTGAATTATAAATGTGCAGCTCCAGTTTTGCAAACAAATGGATTCATCTTCGTAAAAATTCGAGGGGGTTTCCACGAGATCAGGAATTCGGTGAGCACTCGTTTAAATTGTCGATTTGAATAAACATTTTCCTCAAAATCTGCTAAAATGGTTTCTGTTTCTTTGTAAGATTTGTGATGTAGTTCTGGTTGCTCGACTGCTCAATGCTACATTAGTCATTCCAGAGATTCAGTCCACTACAAGCAGCAAGGGAATTAGGTTGGTTCCAATGCTTATCTATTGTTGTTTTCTTCTGTATCTATAATAAGGGCAAATAACATAAATTGGTTCCCAACCTGGTCAAATTGCCCATGTGCCTATGAGAGATTAATTGCATATTTTCCAGTTGCTTAAATTAATATATCATTTTCCTCTCAATCGCGTAATTTGTTTCTGTGTTTCATGCAGCACAGAGTTTAAGAGTTTTGCCTATCTCTATAATGAAGAACAATTCATGTCGGCTTTAGCAGAAGATGTCAAAATAGTCAAGACACTTCCAAAGGACCTCAAAGGATCAAGGAGAAAGAAAGAAATTCCTTCTTTCAAAGTGTCCAGGGCTTCGTCTCCCTATTTCTATCTGCATTATGTTCTTCCAGTATTGAAAAGGCACTCGGTAGTGGAGATTATTGTATCTGATGGTGGATGCTTGCAGGTAACATCTGATCCAACGTATCAATGCTATATTTATTAAAATCACCTAATGAAATTAAATCTTTGCAACTACATCGTATACATTTGCCTTTTATTGGTCTCTTTCTGGTCTATTTTCTCGGATCAATCTTATCCAGAATACACAGGCCAGAATGTTTTCAAGGGTATCTTTTGTTGCTCTAAGTTTTAACAGTTAACACAAAGCCAACCATCTAAATCATCTTTCCTTTATTTTAGTAATCCTTTCTCTCTAGTTCAGCGTTAACTTCATACATGTCTTCAATTATGTAGAATCGTTGTGTTGCAAAATCTTTAAGCTGTCCACTTTTCTTTAATATAATAATTTCTAGCGATTTGATGCACTTTTTAATAGTGTTGACCATCATATTGAAAACGTAAATGACTCAGGCCATACTTCCACCAAATCTTGAAGAGTACCAAAGACTCAGATGTAGGGTTTCTTTTCATGCCCTGAGGTTGAGAAATGAGGTCCAGGAACTTGCAATGAAAATTTTATACAGGTAAAAAATTTCTTCTGTTTTTTTTTTTTAAATTATGATTAAGGTGACAATTTTTTTCATTGTTGTTTGTTTATTATATGAAAGTATAAAACTATTTATGCAGGTTAAGAGCTTCTCGGCGGCCATTTATAGCCTATGATCCGGGAATGACAAGAGATGCTTTAGCATATTATGGATGTGCCGAACTCTTTCAGGTATTCCTTACAAAACTTAATGCAAGTGATATTTAGTTCAAAATTTGGAATTTATGCTGTATTCATTAATTTTGTGACTCGATTCTCTCACAGGATGTACATACTGAGCTCATCCAACATAAGCGGGCATGGATGCTAAAACGTGGAATCGTCAAGGGGAACCTTTCTGTTGACTCGGCCAAACAACGCCTTAAAGGTTTATGTCCGCTGATGCCAGAGGAGGTATTCTCCATTTTAACTGTGAATACTATTTTCTTGGAATTTATTCCAGGGTTGCATTCCCCTGCCCTCTTAACACTAGCCATGGTGACTGTCTAGTATGGACCAAGAAGTATGATATATCAAGGGACGATAGAGTAGATGTATGATGTCTTATTCAATTTCTTGGTTAATATGCTATCAGAACCTAAGTGGTAAAACAGAACAGCTATTTGACTTTAAAACGCTGCTTCATGTTGTGCTACTTTCCGGAGGCTCATATTCATTTTCTACTTTTTCTTCTTGATGCGGGCAGGTGTGGGGCCTGATGTGGTGTGTAGGGAGGAGGGATGATGAAAGAAGAGTGGTTGCAATATTCTCGTTCAATAAGTGGCTAATCAGCCATTTGTTGTTCATAAATGGGGCAATGATAAGCTAATTGTGCCATATAGGAGGAATGATACTGAAATCATTTGAGTCATAAAGGCATGGTTGCCTAGGCTTAAAATATGTTACTTTTTGTTTAGCTTTTCCTTCTTTTCATGTGAAAATAAATAACTTATTTTGAAAATTAACACTTGGTATCTAAAAAATTAAGTTGTTTCTATTAGTAATCAATAAAGCTTTCACTATTTTTGAACTTACATACCTAAAAGTTTTTAGGAGCTTTAAGCATGCTTTCAGTTGCAACAAAGTTTACTTCATTGAAAATCTTCTAGAGGCACAGCTCATTATGGTCGAATGAAGCTTTTCTACAGGTTGGTATAATTCTTCGAGCGTATGGCTACTCATGGGACACAATTATTTACGTTTCTGGGGGAGAGGTTTTTGGTGGACAGAAGAAACTAATTCCACTTCATGCTATGTTTGAGAATGTGGTGGACCGAACTTCGTTAAGCATGCCATGGGAGTTGAATAAAATGTATGGCCGTGAAGCTAATCTTGTTGACAAATCTCCTATAATGTCCCCTCCAGCAAAAGAAGAAAGGAAATTGGATGCTTGGAAAATTTCTGGACCACGTCCTCGTCCACTTCCACCACCTCCTGCACGTCCAAAAACATACAATATTGAAGGTTGGTGGGGATGGGTAGCTGAGAGTGATAAAGAACCAGAAAGTACAGTCATGGAGTTGAGAACCAATGCGCATAAATTACTATGGGAAGCAATAGACTACACGATTTGTGTGGAAGCGGACGTGTTCTTTCCTGGATTTGATCGTGATGGTAAAGGAAACCCGAGTTTTGCTAGCCTGGTAATTGGCCACAGACTCTACCAATCTGCTGCCTCTAAGACATTCCGCTTTGACAGGTAATTCTAGCCTACAAGATAACTCTGTTGGCGGCCTATGCTTTCTTTGTCTTTTTAGTCCGATTCTTCTTAGAGCTTGTCTTCTTCCATTTCCTGGGGGGTTGGATTTGGTTGAAGATTCTTGCCATTCATCTTCTTCCCTCCCCACACCCCCCCCCCCCCCCCCCCCCGCGTTTAAAAAAAAAAAAAAAAATTTATATTGTCCTGCAATACAGGAAAGAAATTGCCAAGGTCTTAGAAGATATCCATGATCAATTTTACCAAGCCAATCATACATGGATAATATCATTACGCAAACAATTGAGAAGAAACTTAGTCGATGGGTTAGTCGATGAATTGAGAATGTCAAAACCGCTATCTTTCCTATCGTTCCCTGTCCCTGAGTGCTCTTGCTCGAAGACTAACTTGACCAGAGTTTCTCCTAACGCTTCAAACTCCCGGTTTGCTGCGTCACTCAGAGTTGTCCACCAGTGTCCGTCTTGGATGAATGGTGGCACAGTTTCTGGAGCAAGGGGGGACGAAAGTGAAGAGGATCTTGATGAAGAGGATTCATCATCCACGGGACCTCTCTTCCGACAGAGTAGTGAAAATCAGGAAGGTGGAGGTGAAATGAGCAATAAAGAAGAAACACAAATGGAGGATCAAGAAGAAGAACTTGAAGGTGGTGAAAGATGACGAGGGTATGTTAGATTTCATTAGCTGATTCTTTATGCCTCCTCCAACTGGGTCAAAGCAATTCTCACTCTGATGCAAGATCGATTTGACAGCAATTGCGTTAATGGATGGTGGAGAGTGTACCGAAATGTTCTCATCTCATTTTAGCTTATCTAGATAGGTTTCTCTATAGCGTGGGAATATGTAATCCGCTTATATGTAAGCAGCGGCGTCTGTTTTGTGCTATGAAATATAACTTTGTAAATTAGATTGAAATATTATAGAAATAATTTTTGTCCATAGAACTGTTTCTTTTACTTGCAGAACTGTTGATTTTCTGTGTAAGTGCATTATCATTTACTGGGTGTTGCAGGGTAAGGTGAATGCTAGAGTGCTTTAACCAAGCTCTAAGTTCTAACAAAGAAGGCTCTCGGGGTTCAGCCGTTCAGAAGACCTATGTTTGGGGAATTCTAATTCTCTGTGTCCGGTATCTGGTCTAAACTATGCCGACCTTGTGACGTTCTGTCCACTTTTGACCGACACCCTGCCCCAAATTTACCATATTGTCCCTTTGCTACTTTAAATATTTATTTGTTCTCTGAAAGGAACTTTGCCGTTTGAATTGGTGTTATATGCACAACTTCCACTTTTTCTGAAAAGTATAGTTGATAATAGCGTTTGGTATATTTTTTTTAAAAGTAATTATTGGAGAAATAATAAGATCATACCGCATATTTTGAAATGTAAAAGAAAGGTCCTTTTCAATTTTTAATTTTAGCTTCTCTAATTAATAATAAATGTCAAATTTGACCTTGTATTTAATTTTGTGTTTTTTTTATATGTTAGATACAGACACAGAAATTTTACAAATCATATCATGCTACAACCTATTTTAGTTAAATTTTCACATTAACTCATAATTTATTTGATTGTTATTAATGTTTTTTTGGTGATTTTTATTGATTAGTTAATTTCTAATAATTTGTCCGTAAAAAAAAATTTCAAATAATTTCAAATTCCTTGTGAAATATTGCATATTATTTCCTTTAAAAAAAAATAATAAGCACACCATATGGTCACGGTAATTAATGAAGAAACTATTTAAATCATATATTTTTTTTAGTAAATATAACACAGCAGAAACTGCTTGTTAGAGAAAGATACAACAATGCCAAAGTAAGCCAAATATATGGGTTATTTGCAGGATGAAGAGTCTGGTCTTGAAGACGATGAAGAGTCTGGCGTGTCCCTATGAGCATACGGGTTATTTGTATTGTTTGAGCACGAATATCACGTGGACTCTGGGTTCGGACGTTGTCTAGAGTCGCTAAGCGTATTGATTCTGGCTTTGACGATGTAAAAAAGATTTTTCATGTTTCTATATGTAAGAATTCTTTTTACTACAAAAAAAAAAAAAAAATATATAGTAAGCCAAATATATAACATATTAGCATTGTTTTCTAACAAGTTTTCCATGGAGCCAAATAGAGCTTTATAATATAGAGCCAGCAACCAATCACAATCAGTTAAGTCAAAAAACCATACATGGTTTTGTGAAACCACATGTGAATGTTGCAATTTTTACAAACTGAGCCAAAATAGTGCAGAACACGACTAGGCTCCAAATGACAAAAATAATGCGTAGACAATTATTTACAGAACAAGTTGTAAAAAACATTGGTGGGGTAATCGATTTCACAAATGAATTCCAACTGTTCTAGGATGGTGTAGTCTGGTAAGCAGATTGCATTTTGGCTTCAAGGAGGGAAACGTACTTATCAAGCATTGAAATCACAGCTTCAAAATCGGTAACTTGCGGCTCTATAGCATCAATCTGCTGAATATACTCGTCAAAGCTATTGCTTTTGGATTTCAGCTGCTCCACAAATACTCTTAATCCTGACGCAACATCACCAAAGCCTTTGTATTCTCCCGCTACTCTAACATTCATTTTCTCCAGGAGCTCGAGTGCATTGTTTGTTTCCTGAGATGCAAGAAGTAAAGAAACAAGCATCAGTCATAACTTGCACAAACTGACGTAACTCTACATCACTGAAAAGGTTGAATGCAAACCACTATTTAGTTTTAATCTCTATTTATTTATGAGAGAAATACAAATCATGTGCATGCCAAAAAACACTATAAAGAATCTCTCATAAGAGCCTGCATTCAGTAAAGTGCAATTATATTTGTTTGTTGGGCAGCACGCTCACATGATTGTCTGGGTGAGGCAGGAGATATATAGAAAAATGAAGCACAGGGAGCAGTGGTTGCCTTTGAATTGAGGGGAAAAAGGAAAAAAGGATAAAAACAAACACAAATTTCCTGTGGTTAAGTGAGAACTCGCTGTTGAAAGTTTTCACCAATGAAAAAATAATTACAATTACAACTGTGCCTCTCAAACTATAACAGATAGAAAAAATGCCCACTGATAATCAGTTGTAACTCTACTAAACTATAAAGCGACAATGATCCAATATCCAATTGAATCTGCCAATTCCATTGCCTATATAAATTCTCACAAGAAACGCTAATCTCCCTAAAGAAATGATTCTCTCCTTTCCCCCCTGCGTTTTTCTCCTCATTCCTCCTCTTACACCGTGAAGATGATGGGCCAGAAGGTGGAGTTCAAAATGCCAACAGCTTTTTAAGAAGAAAAGTTTGAGTCTTTGACTCCTTTTTACATGGTCTCCAGCCTCCAGGTCTATGAAAGAAACAAAAGAAAGGTAAAACGATGTTTATCACAACCAAGCCTGCATCCTGATATGAACTGTGTCTTCACTTGAACGATTAACATAAAATGTGTCTTCCCCCTTCTATTTTATGCACTTGTCCAATCTAGAGCTTAGAGTTCTTCTACACGAAAAGTTCACAGTTAAGACTCTTATGTAGGAGAAGTTATTTCAGCAATGCCAGAGCCAAGAGGAGTCCACACAGATTTAAAAGTTGTTTTAGAAGCTATGAAATCCAAAAGTTACAGTGTACTCTCAAATTCACACACACACACACACACAAAAAACTAGACTAATCTTGTCCACTGCTCAAATCACCTGAAGCTCGCCTTTGATCATGGATGAGACACTGGTAAAAAGGTGGTCCAAAGACTCAGCTAGCTGATCTTTCTGCTCGTCCACGCCAGAATCCATTAGGGGTCAGGTTCTAAGCCCCACGTGACAAATTAAGCTCGTCAGTCTTTGTTATAAAGTCTCCGTCTACTGCATAGCCAACATAATTAGTAGGATTACTCTATCTCTTACAATTAACTAATTGAAATTTTAATCACCACCAATATTTTGATTGGTCCATGTCCTATATAGTTCCGCTTTGACGTACTACTTAAGCTAGAACGTATAACCACTAAAGAGATTTTGTATATGCAATGTTAATTCCATAGCTGGATATTACATATTTGGATCTAGGAGAATGCCGTTAAGATTTAAAAATCAGATACATCGGCACAAAAATTTAACCCAAGTGGACGTAAATTACACAGTGATGAATTAACATATCACAGTCCATTTAATCCATTTCTTGTACTATTTCTGTGCAAAGCAATCTAGTCCTGTAAAGCATACCAAGCATCTGTTACGGAGCTAGACCTTTTTAAACGGGTATGCACAATAAAAATTTAAGAAACATGTGTGTGCAACACATTTTACTTACAAAGTATCTAGCAAACAATAGGTTAAAAAGAAAGCAACACCCCATCACTACACTTTTCCATTTCCACTGTTGATAGCAAAATATAGGTACAAAATTGTAGGACATTTTTATAAATGTACCTACATGGTTTCATAATTTCACGACGTAAAATTACATCTTTATCAATAGTGTCAAAAACATCTTTCTCAATATACACACAAAGTATCATTCAACCATTGAATGATAGTGGCAAAGAGATTCAATTAATTAAAAAAAAAAAAAAAAAAAAAGGACAGAAGGTATAGAGGCTGAGACAGAGTGGGCTTCGGGGTGCGAACATTACATAGAAATTTGCACAATTAAGAGATTCAGTGATTTAGTTCATGAATTGATAATAACCAGGGCCGGCCTACGATTTCTAAGGCTTGAGGCGAGGTCGAAAAATAGGCCCCAGACATAGCGAAAAATAATTACCTTTTACCACGAAACAAAACATATAGAGTTAAAACCACATATATCAAACTTTAAATTCCCCCCAACTTCCCCCC
>CAVNYN010255248.1:0-55009 GCA_963692815.1 Nyctanthes arbor-tristis | reverse complement strand
ACATGAATGATAATGCATATTAAGTTCAGGTTTATGGTTATTGACGTGCAATTTTTTTTAAATTTTATTTTGATCTACAGGGGTGACCTTGTTGCCTCCATAGATACCGTAGTCGCCTCGAAAAATTGTTGCGAAACACAATTACAAACACTGAATAGGGACAACGAAGTCGTTGATATAAGTGGTGGAATCTATGGGCGACTCTTGTTTCTCCTATGTGCTATTGGTGCAGGCTAGTAGTGACGGCTCTTTCAGGGGCGACATGTCGCCTCTATGGGTTTTTAGAGGCGACAAACGGGTTTATAATAGCAACAAATGTCGCCCCTAGGGGAAAAATCGTAAAAAAAAAAGAAAAAAGAAAAAGCCAGAAGTTGACGGGAAAAAATTTGCTAGATAAACTTTTCTTATTATTAATACATAGATGATGATGATGATGATTATTATTATTATTATTACTATTACTACTACTACTAGAATTCTCACCCGTGTATTTCACGGGATTTAAAAGTAATAATAACTATAATAATTATATAATATAAAAAAGTAACATGTTTAGTTCAAGCATATATTGGATGATTGCGAGTCTTTGAATTCATTATTTGCATATAAACAACGAATTCATATTTGCTAGCTAACAAATATCAGTTATTCATATCAGATATATGTCTACCTAGAATTATTCTAATAACAAATGTCAGTGAATTTTTATACAAAAATTTAATAAATTATTAATATAGTTAGTTGAGTCATATATTAACATTATGAAATATAAATTTTTATAATCATTTTATCATATTTTGATTTATTTGTCGGTAATGTTTTTTGCACTAATTAATTTTTTTCTTTTTTTTTATACATTGGATATAGAAGAAGAGATGAGAACCAATTATTCATGTCAGATAAACATGTCTTTATATAATTACTCTAATAACAAATGTTAGATCGGATTTTTACACACAAATTTCATATAAATTATTAATACAGCTAATTGAGTCATATTAGCATTTTGAGATATAAGTTTTTATAATTATTTTACTATATTTGACTTTATTTGTCGGTAACACTTTTTGCAGCAGTTAACTTTTTTTTTTTTTTTTAAATATACAATAGGTATAGGGGAGGGAAGAGACATGCGTGTTCTTACCCAGGACTTCTTATTTAGAATGTGAGAAATCTAATTAATGTAGCACTTGTTTGAATTACAGCACTAGATAATTATGCATGTATAAATAAAAATTAATTGAGGTAATTCAATAACAATAAAATATTTAAAAATTATTGAACAACTATTACAGTGCAAATGTATCAATATTCGGTCCACCTCTTAAATAAATAATCCAACTCCAAATATAATAAGACTATATTTAAAATGACAAACTGAAATTTTTGTTCCATGAGAAATTATCAAAAAGTTTCAATTTATATTGATTATAGAATCAGTAAATTAGAGTACTATAACTTAAAAAAAAAACAAATTTGATTGTTGCATTCCAATAACTATATAAAAATTTCTTCAAAAATCATTAAAAATTGAAATTTACAATAAGGTTACAGATTTTGAGAAATTTATTCATTTAGAGACGCACTATGCATGTGTTTTCGAATTATAAAGATTACTATTTACTTTTTTTTGAAATAGAACTCCCAATTAATTTCGTGTTCGACTTGATAAGTGACAGATTTCTGATTCAAAATAGTTCGTTGAAGAAACTACAGTGAATTGATGATTGGATATGGGTTAATAAAGGAAAAAGTGAATATCGTTTAATAAATTAGCATAACAATTTAAAAAAAAAGATAAAAAATATGAAAGAAAAAAAAAGGAATTAAGTGATATCACCAGAAATCTTACAGAGCCAGAAATCTTACAGAGCTATAAATTTTATAAAGTCAGAAAATGAGTGGGAAAAGCCACACTTCTCTTATTATATATATTAATTGTATACACGTGCGTTGCACGGAATAAAATAATTAGCCACATAGAGCGTGGTAATTTAAAAAACTAAATAATCACAATTTTATTGTGTACTACTCATTCATATGCATAGGTTACGTACTAATATACTTATGGCATAAATAGAATCAAAGTGAAACGTACAACGTTTTCACTTGGCAAAAAACATATTAAGTTGTCATTTATAGAATAATATTTTTATAAATGAGGAATTTTGTAGTACAAAATTAATTTCATGTTGAGTATAGAAATAAAAAAACTATAGAAAATACAGTGTATATGAATTTATATAACTTTAAAATTACCCTACACCTACATCTTTAATTATTCAATAAGTATTCATACGAGAAATTCAATAACACGTTTAGGGTGTGGATGATATTCATCTGTCAAAATAAATTCTTTTCCACATTGGATCTTCACCATATACTTCTGGAAAAATTATTTTTCGCATTTTCTGATATAGCGCCATACATTATCAGAAAAAAATCACAATTCACTAAATCTATTTTAAAAAATCTAAATTACATACTCTCTTATTATAAAAGACACAAAAGGAGTAATATTACAATGAAGGATATATTTTATATGATTTACCCATAACATTAATTTTTAACCACTTTCCGCTCTAGAAGGAATTAAATTTTTTCTAAATCATCATCATCAAATATTATTACTATTATATCCTCTCAACTTAAATCAATATATAGGTTTCCAAAAAAAACAAATAAGAAATTAAGTAATGTACTAAACATATAACTATAAGTTGTATGACGTGTGATTTGTCATTTTGAATTAAAGTAAAATTTTTAAAACTGATTTAATTTTACTTTATTCTTATACCCTTAATCTCATGAGGAGGCATTTGATTGAAATGAGAAGAAAGTTCCAATAACCCAATACTTGAAATTTGTTGGTCAAATGTTAGAATTTTAAAAGAAATATTAAATTTTTAAAGACAACCTGAAAACTAATAGAATAAATATATTAAATACTAATAGATAACAAATAGCATATTATGTATAAAATAAAAAAATATATAAATTGTTACATATATAATCATAAAATAAAATAATAGTAAAAATGTAACTAATAGATAATATCACTAATGGATTACTATTATTATTATTATTATAAAATAAAATAAAGAAGTATATGAAAGTAGGATAGTAGTTTTGGCGGAAAAACCTGCATATAGCCACTATCCTACTTTAATAAATACTAGTTGTATACCTGTGCGTTGCACGGAATAGAATAATTAGCAAAAAAATGCGTAGTAATTTGAAAACTAAGAAATAATGGAAAAGAGAGGATACAATATTTATACAACTCTAGAATTATTTTACACCAAGATCCTTACTTAATAGGATCTGGATGATATTCATTTATCAGAATGAATTATTTTTCACATTTATTTTCCACCATATATTCTTACAAAATTTATTTTTTTGCATTTCTTCATCACTATTCATTAAATCTATTCTAAAAAATCTAAAGTATGCAGTCTAGATCTGTTATTACGAAAAACTCAAGTGAAGCAATAGTACAACAAATGATAAATTATATATGATTTATCATTTAAGCCTAAAATTAATTTTTAACCAGTTTCTATTTTAAAAAGAATTAAAAGAATTATTTATTTTTAATCTAAATCATTATCATCAAATATTATTACTATCGTATCCCCTCAACTTAAATTTTTAATAATAAGATAGGTTTTCAGAGAAAAACAAATAATAAATTAAGTACAGTACTAAACATAAAACCCTAGGTTTTATGACATGTGTTTTATCGCATAGTTATCAGACCCGACTCGGACTTTGAACCGGCCTAGGACCTGGGTTATTAGTTCACTAGTTCAACTAGTGACTCGGCGTTGAATCGGCGGGTCAATTCTGATAAACTCATTGAATTATTTTTAACAAATATAGCATAAATAATTGTCATTAGTGTCAATTTTACTATAATTTCATAATTAAACATCATTACGCACAAGTGAAAAAGAAACCAATAAATATCCTTTAGATGTAATTCACCTTGAATTGGAATTTTTGGCCTGTAATTGTTGGATGGCAAGACTGCATCGAGAGAATGATGATCAAAAGTTGATATTTGGTGAAAAATATATGTTAAAAGACGTTAATTGACCATTGAGTTCTAAATTTCCTTAATATGCAATAACCTAGGCGATTCTTTAGTTTTTAGGTTATCGGTTTTTTGCGAAACCTGCCGGGTCATCCGGGTCAATTTCGGTTCAATTGCGTATTACTAATCAATTGTTAACTAGACCGGACACTTAGCCGGGTCACCGGTTTTCCGGTTTGGTCCGGTTTTGATAACTATGGTTTATCATATTGAATTAAAGTAAAAATTTTGAAACTGATTGAATTTTACTTTATTACTATATCATCAATCTCACAAGTAGACACTTAATTGAAATAAGAAGAAATCTTAATAACCCAATATTTGAAATATGTCTATGATGCTCTTCCGATCTTGTTAGAATTTTGAAAAAATATTAAATCTTCGAAGATAGCCTAAAAACTAATAGATTTATAACAAATACTAATAGATAATAAATAACATATTATATATAGAATAAAAGTATATAAATTTTTGTATATTGTTATAAAATAAAATAATAACAAAATGTAATCAATGGATAAGTATTACTTTTTGTTGGAGATAATGGATAATAATAATAATTATTATTGTTATTATTATTATAAAATAAAAAATAAAAAAAGCATATAAAAGTCAGATAGTAGTTTTTGTGGGAAAACTTACATATGACCACTATCATACTTTAATATATATAAGATAAGATAAGATATAGATGATTAAATTTGATTATGCAATGATAGATAACTATCCATATGAATAAGAAAATTATATTGATAATCGATATTTGTTGAATAATAATAAAACAAATAGAAATTAATATGAACCGGCAACTTACTTGGTAACCCATGTTTATTGAATAATAAGTTTGTTTTTGAAACTTTTATTTTTTATGAATTGTCTTAATTAAATTTAATATTCAATTATTTAAACATATATATCTTTACTTTATGTTAATTGAAAATTATATTTATAATTTTCTTTTAATTTTTCCCGCTATAAATATTAATAATTACGACTATTTTTCTTTAAAAAAAATATATGACTAATTTTATATATTATTAATTTATATAATCTTTATGCTATTTTATTTTATTAGTTTCAAATAAAAAATATTTTCAGAATATATAACAGTGCCCAAAACTAACAACTATTTCGTACAATACCATTTAGCTAAATTAGTGTCAAAAAATAAAATAATATTAATTTGCATTAGCAGTAGCAATAGATTTAAATTTACTGTAAATTATAGTTAACTTAACATGATAAGTATTTGGTTGATGTTAAAAATTAATTCCTCATTTTTGGGTAAGATGACTTTACAAAATTTCAGCATTAAAAAATTATAAAATTTCATATTACTTATTATTTAAAAATTAATTTGATATGGTGAAAATCTAGTTTTTAGATCAAATGATATTGGACGAGGTGACCGCAGTTGAAAATTAAAAAATATAGTGATAATATAAAAAAAGGAAATAAAAAAAGAAAATGAAAGATAAAAAGAAATCTATAAATTGATAATCAATTAAGAAGGTAAATAAAATTAACATGTAAAATAGAAATCAATAGTCAATGTTAGTAAATTAAATCAACGGTCAAGATAAGATATCTCGATTTCGCAAGTATTTTTGAGAGGGAAAAAGTGAAATATAAACTATCATTCTTTTAGAGAGTGAGAGAGAGAGGGAGAGTTTAGCAGCTAATTAGCACCATCTACCTCCAACCTTTCATTTTTTTACATTTTCACCCTTAACCTTTAAAAACTTGACAAGTTTACCCTCAATCCTTACCTTTCTGGCATTATCTACCCTTTTAATTAAAAGTGAGTAAAGTACACTCCAATTACTATTTAAGAAAATTTAGTACATCAAAATTAAAAATGAATAAAAATGCAGTAATAACATGGTTTGCTTACTTTTTAACAAAGTCAAATCAAAGCAAAAAAATTCAATATTGATTAACTTTTTCGTGTTCATATGAGTATTATTATGGTACTCGCATTTCTCACATAAGTACATATATGCACACCATGTGGTTGTAATCATATAACTAACTATATGTATCCATGTAATGTGCATTATAGCCACACAGGATATTGTGTATCATAATAGTACCCATATGGACTTTAGAAAATTATTACTAATGTTGCCAAACTTGTTTATTTATTTTTATTTACTTATTGCTTATTGACTTTTATGTTAATTAAAGTTTGAGCGTATTATTGTCTATTTTAGTCAAAAATGATAAATAGTGTAAAAAAAGTGAAAACAAAGGGTGAAAGTGTTAGCTTTTAAAGGTTAGGGCTGAAAAATACAAAAAAAAAACCTTAAAGGTTGATGTAGATGGTGCTACCGTTATTGAAAAACAAGTTAATCAAGAGAGCCTGATTTTTCCAACCTCAAAAGTCAAACCTATCAACCCCCGTGGAGCCAGATTGGGTTTCATTTCTTAGCTAGATCGGGTTCATCAGCCCGAGTTAATTGGACTGGATTAAACCTGACCCAAACCTAGCCCGACACACACCACATCCAGTAGCGAGAAGCAAAACCTAGAGAAGGCAGCAGGCAATACTCAGCGCCGAGAAGAGAGATTTCAGAAATTCATTCCCGCCTCCGACCAATTCAAGTTTATTCAAATGGAGACTACCGAGTCGAGTTTATTCAAATATCTGAGTAAGAGAGGGTCATTTTCGTCCATCGATTTGAACGAAGACGAGCTTCGAAATGCCCGTTTTATTTACGATCTGATGGTTCGACAACGGCTTGTCGATGCTTTGCCAGACCAAACACGGGATAGGTTGTTCTACTTGTTGCACTCTTTGGTGCAAAAGAATCCTAACCTTTATCCCAAAACTCCTAGCGTCTTCGATGCCAGTGTATACGATCGCTTGGTTGCACACGTTGCTGACGAAAACAACCATTTGCCCTTGCCTGAGAATAGTTTTCCAGCGGTCCCTGAAAGGCCTACCATTTCAACAAAGGACCATGCTCACCATTTACATAATCTATACTATTTCCTGAAGAACAACCAACTTTCTCTGCCATTGACCCAAACTGAAAAATATCAGCTTCTCACCTTTATGCGCTCGTATCTATATAGTGCTGTTCCGCAATCAATTGGGCCGGACACAACTCCTGATGATGCTAATATTATCCATCTCTGCATGCTTAATAACAAAGCCAAAGTAGCTGTGGGTAAGTATGTAGTGTTCCACTCAATTCCGGAAAATACAAGAAGAAATCCTCCATTGCTAGTCCGGAATATATTCACGGCCGTGGCCAACTGCCAGTATGGATGCCATATACCCATCATCAACATATATGAGATCAACCCGGAACGAATTCCTGGTAAAACCTCTCGATTTTGATGCTACTATTGTTCTTATATAATTATTATAACTTTGAGAATTGTAGCCAATTTGTTAATGTACTCGCATTTTCTTCTAGTTTATAAGAATAGTTGCTGTCATTTTTGTTATGAATACGCATTTGTTAAAATGCATTATTTGATACACAGAATATTATTTGGACAATCCCAAGAAAGAATGGTACTTCTATTCATTGAGTGATGGAAAATACAAGGATGAATCTGTAATGAAGCTAATTGTGGGCGATGGATATTGGAAGAAACTTGAAACTGATACTTCCATAGTGAGGAACAGCAAGTCGCTTGGATATATAAGGACTTTCCAATTTTACCAAGGAAATCCAAGTGATTGGTTTATGGATCAATACAGGCTTACTCATCCCTTGCCCATGCAATATGGTGTCCCTCTTGACGTCAAGGTATTATTGTTGTTGTCATTGTTTTTTTTGAATATTTTTGTCATTCACACTTTAATTAATTATGCCAAGAATTATACGATTTGTTGCTTTGTTTTAGTTCTCTTCAATTGCAATGGACAATGTTTTAGTTCTCTCCTTATCCCCCCTTGTAGTTGGACAACTGGGTTTTTTGCAAGATATACAAGAAGAAGGACACTGCGAACAAGGTGTACTAGCGATCTCAAAAACAGAGGGCAACAGCCTATGTACGAAAGATTGCAATGGTGCATCTTGATCTTGTTAACTTGATTAACTACCATTATGTATACATGTTAACATACTTGTCTAACTTTTAGTTGAAATGTTTAGTAGTTTGTTGTCAATCATGTTATTTTCGTGCTATTTACTTGTTTGGTTAAATCTTGTCATTTCCTATAATCATATCTTTATCACAATCTACAGACTATGCTTATTTGGCTTAAATTGAAAAAAATCAGTTTTTAATTTAGATTAATGTTTAGAAGTGATGAAGTTAATTACAAGGCGGAAATGATTGAGTGGTTTATTTACCTTTTGATATATGCGGAAGTGGAATACATCGAAAATTGAAATGCATTTTAGTGGAAGAGTAATGAAACAGTAATGATGAGAAATGATGAAACAGTAATGATGGAAATAGAGAAATTTTGAAACAGTGTTTCATAATTTCTTCCATAATGATTTTTGAAAAAGTGTCATGTAAAATAATTATGAAGTTAATGGCTTCCTCAAACTTGATGGTTATTCAATGGAGAAATCAAGGATCACATACAGTGTGTGTGTCTGATTATAGTGAATGGAGTATGGTACCAATGTAATGGTGAGCATGATTTAGGGTACAACCTTTGCATGGTTGGGAGTATTTGAGATCAAGCAAAGCACTGGGTAGAGTGAGTTTAGCATACAAAACCTTTCTTATTGATGTCAATAATGTAGTTGAATTTAGAGGTGGGCCTAAAAACCACAACCTGCTATGTCTTGGGTTGGTTTGGATTGGTTTTCATATGTATTTTGGGTAGGATTGGTGTGGTTAATTTGCTGAAACCAAAAAGCTGAACTTATTTACATTTGGTTTTCTGGGCAATTGTGGGTCCACCCAATGGCCAATCCTTATGTCTGCCAGAATTTTCTTTAGAGAATTTGTGTGGAAAGCTGAAGGCGTTTGTAAGTGAAATTTGTCTGAGCATTGCGTGCACGTGTTCTACTAATTTTTTGGAAGATTAGGTTTGCATTCACATAAAAATACATTTTTAGATGAAATAAGAGAGAAAGAATGAATGGAATTGAGTGGTGAAGACCTGTGTGGTACTGGTGGATCCATGAGATACGTAGATATTATTGGTTTGATCAAATTTCCTTTGTTGGTTTTGCCTTAAAGTTTGATAATAAGCCACTAGAAGATATTCTGTTTGTTATTAGATTGCCTATAATTATAATCTTTACAACTAATTCTATTACATTTTGTTAGTGATTAGTCTGATGCATATAACTTTATTTCTTCTGTTGAATTTAACTATAATCTTTACAATTAATTCTATTACATTATGTAAGTTTGTTATTATGATGCATATAACTTTACTTATTCTGTTGAATTTAAGTTTTACCTCAATATGGTTTTTTTGCCTCTGTTGAATTAAGCTTAACTATTAATTATTTTACCACAGCTCCAGGGTCACTCTAGTTTTTGTGTTTCTAGCATCTCTGTTGCAATTGTGCAGCTTAATTATGATGTGATAGTTGAAGATAATGGACGTGGAAGAGAATAAGGGGAAATTAAGCTGGGATTCAGCTTGGCATATATCATTTAAATCGTGAAGTCATTGGAAGTTCTCGATCAACATAATGTCCTTTCCATCAGCTATTTAATTATTTTCGTTGAGTAAAGTTATTGATATCTTTGAACACCACCCAGATTGTACTGTTTTAGATGTTTGATGATATTAACCTATAATTCATAATTTTTTTATGATTTAGTTAAACCATATATAATTTTCCTTTTTTTTCTTCTTTTGGTTGATTTGCAGAATCCAATGTGTTGGTGGATTCTCTTGGTGTTGTGACAGGAGAGTGGTTTGTCTTATGGCCATGGTGTTTAGTTTGTATGATCTGGATTTAATATGCACATTTCATGGTGCTTAGCTTGTATTTAGTTTTTGATGGACACATTCCGTTATTTCTGTACCATGACATGCGTTGGACTCAGATTTTTTTAGGTACGGTGTTTTTTTTAATATATTTTTTAATTTTACTGGTTGACTAGGTTCAATTTATTGGGGAGATTTTGTTGAAATTTCAAGAGCGACTTATGGATATCGCACACTATATAATTTAGTTTCACAATCTTGACTAAGCATTCATGCCTAAGTATTACATAACCAAATGCACCCGAAGAAAAAACCAGCAGCCAGGATCGTGTTATCTTACCTTACAATGCAAAGTGAATTTAGAGAGAATAAATACCAACAAAAGTACACATTTGATTAACCCCTTGATTACACATTTGCTGGTTTTGAACTGGAACCGTGGATACGGTTTGGGGAAGGATTCATCAATAATTTTCCTAAATAGAATTTTTTTATGCCCAAACTTTTCCTAAATATAATTTTTTATATATATGTTCGATTATAATAATGATGTTTCACGCATTCTGTCGCATTCTGTATTTTTTCTTTTTCTACTATAATTTGGTATATTTTTATTCTCTTCTTTGTGTCAATGGCTACAAAATTGATTATGCTGAGTTCCTTGGACACTGATGTTGACAGCCATACCGCTATTTTGTTCGAATAGTCAGGCTGTGGATGGTGCCTTCTAAACAGGACCCATCACAAATGTCGTGGCTTGAGTTGGTTCTCCAGGATATACAGGTTCGCTTGAGTGGTTTCCCCCCCGAATATTCCCCTGTATGGCCATTTTGTACGGCTCTTTGGTACATTCATGCATGGCTATTTTTGGCAGCTTTTGGTGCATTCACATATTTTCTTTTTCTTTCTGTTTGCTGGTTTTGGTACTTCTTTTATGCTTGGCTGTTGTTTTCCTCAGACTTCATGTACATGCTTTAGCATTGAAATAAAAATTCTCTTTTATTTAAAAAAAAAAAAAATAATAAATTTGTTCCGCTGATAGTGCATGGTTAGGAGGAATATATTTGTTATCTTGTCTTCCCATTTGCCTTTATTTTGGAGACTTTTAGGGGCATTTTCCCCCCTGCAACGATTGAATTATTTTATGAGTCAATGAATTATGCCGGTATTTTTTTCCCCCCGTTTGAGAGTTATTATTTTTCCTGTACCATGAATCTGAAATTGCTCCTCCTATGGTGTGACTTATTACACTAAAATTGCATCGAGTGTTTTTGTTTGCTAGGCAGGATTCTTCTTCCACAGGAATACAACTCCGACTCTGATCTGGAGTTGTTGTTTGATGTCTCTACCGCAGTTGAATCTAAGGTGTTCTATCTTTGATCTATTTGCATTCATTTTGTAATATTATTTTGACTGTTCTTTTAAAATTCCTTTTGCTATATGCTAGACTGGCAAGTCTCTTTTAGATGACTGCAATAACACGCCTCCTTCAAAGAGATCCTTATCTGACGATGCTAATGAGAGTGGCTCAGGACCAACTCCTCAAAATTCTGCAACCTAGCTTCCAAGAGTTGTAAAGCAGGAAAAGCCATGAAATGGTGGATCAGAGTCATTCGAGTTGGATTATGTTTTTATCATTACTTTCTAGATATATTTTTAAGTTTTTTCAGTTTGTGATATCCTTAGTTGGTGGTTTTTTTTTTTTTTTTGGATTAATGCTTTAATTCTGTTTTTTGAGATTATTTTTATGATTAATTAATATTTTGAATAGTCAATTTTCTGTTTTTTATTATTATTTTTTTGGGTGGAATGATTGTAATCATCCTTTATGGTTGTTCATTTTAATCTGTTGGGGGATGGATTTTAAGTTCTCCGGATGGTTTGCTTTGCTGCTTAGTGTTTGTGAGTCTGTCTTTTGATTCTACTTTCTAAATACATTAGTGGATGAATTTTTTTCCTCTTATTTTTGCTGTTGCATTGTTTTCTTCATGTTGTCGGCTGGCTTATGCTTATTTCTAAGTGTCGTCGTTGATCTTCTTATCCCAATTATATAGAACCAGCATGATGATATCATATCATGTTTTGTACCAAGACTAATAGTATTTTAGCCTGGGAATTCTTATATTTTCTTGGAAGAATTTAGCAACTTATGAGTCATTGTAATAAATTGAAAACTTTTCATGTGTATACGGATGGCAACAAACTTGCTGATTTCATTGCTTAATTGGGCTTTATGTATAGAAAGATTGGTGTTATGCTTGATTGTCTACAACTTTGTTCAGTTGCAACAGTTATACTTTTAGTTATACTTTGTTCAGTTTTAGTTAGGATGGACAAATGTAACTGCAAGTTTGCTGGTTCTATAAAGATATTCCTTAGTAATGATTATTTAGCGTATGTTTGTAGAATAATGGATTATTTTTATTGTTTTGTAATTTGATAAGGTTCATAGATCTTCATTGTTTATTAGTTTGTACGAAGAATCTCATTAACAGTGTTCCTAATCATGATCTTTCCTTGCTTTTTATTTATGGTTTGTGACTTTAATTACATGAATCTTATTGATTACGAATGGCTTTTTTTAATTTTCATATGTTTGAACTTCTACATTTGTATTTTGATATTGGACCAATCACAATGTGTATAAGAGCTCAATGTGCATTATCGTATTCCCTTTCTTTTCTTCAAATAATCTGAATTTGAATATTTCTTTTTTCTATAATTCCCCTCTTCTAATGAATATCGATGCAGAGTTAAGAAATAATGCTCTTTTTTTTTTGTTGTAATTGGATACTAGCAGTAAGTGTAGGAGCCCAAAAATATCGGTGAATAAGCATATTGCAATAGACAATGACCAAATCATTTATTTTAAAGGTACATTCAAATATTCAATGGATTGTATTTTTTTTTGCCATTACGTAAATTTGAACTAATACTTTCTGCTTTTTTCATACATGTTTTCCCGTGCAACGCACGGGCGCGGCACTAGTTATTAAAAAATCAATTCTAAAACATGTGACAAAAAAAGTTGAGGACAAAATTATAGTATTAAGTAAAGGTGAAGACCTTTTTAGGGCAATTAAAATGTGGTGCCCCAAACAATTTTTGTTGTGCGTATATAATTGGCCCTTTCTCAATCATCATCCGTATTCTAAACCCCTATTTTACACAGGGCATTTAGTCAATTGGGTGTGCTTTTTACTCCCATAGTCAGGCCTGCATTTCAAAACACTGAAGATTAGACACTAAACAACATATAAAGCTAACATATTGTATTTTTTAAACAAACCTGGTCCTTATGATTAGTACGAGTTTTCTAGCTTTCACTTAGTTCTAATGCATTTAGTTTATACAAATATAAGGGCTACATGTTGTTCCATCAACAAAATAACATTCAACATTGTTGGTGAATAAAAATATTAACCAATTTAGAAGTTTGTAGTAAAACAAATAATGGATTCATAGAAGACAACGGAATTTTAAATGAACATAGAAATAAGTAAACAAGACGAGATCATATTAATATCTTGACAAAGTAATTCAAGTACCAAATTCTATAGCTTCATCAGATTCTCAAATTAGTTTCTTAAACTACAATCTACTCATAAGTTAATGGGCCTATTTGAAACACAAAGTAGTTTCCACTCTGGTGCCATCTACCCCTTGAGCCACTCTTAATCTACAATCCACTCTCAGCTCAAATTAGTTTCCACTCTCAACTTAAATTAGTTTCAACTCAAATAGATAAATGTCATCTGCCCTTGTGCCAAGAACCTAGTTTGACAATATATATATATATATATTTTCCTAAAATAAGCCTTCTTCACATGTGTCATTTATTAACCTGGTTGAATCACAACTTTTCCCCTTATTCGTTTCCACCTGCGTTATCTTTAACTATCACATCATAATTAAGCTACATAATTACAACAGAGATGGTAGGATCAACACAAAAACTAGGCTGACCTTGGACCTGTGGTAAAATGGTTAAGCTTAATCCAAAATAGGACAAAAAAGCCATATTGAGGTAAAACTTAAATTCAAAAGAATAATAATTAAAATTATATGCATTAGAATAATAACTAAATGTAATAGAATTAAATATAAAACTTATAATTATAGGCAATCTGATAACTACCAGAATGTTTTCTAGCGGGAAGTATCAGACGTAAAGGCAAAACCAACAAAGCAAAATTAGAATTATGCTATATTTACAGAAGATAATCCAAAACCAAGCAAAATGGTTGCCGTATTATATAGTCAAACACAAAATCATATCATCAAGCTTGTCCTCTGTCTTACTCACCTTTATTTTGGGTATTATCAAACTAAAAAAAAGGGCACAAGGAAATTATCAAAAATTAAACAAAATTCACAAATTCGTGGCCCTATCAGGTCCTCTAAGACACAATAATGAAGATTTTTCAGTAAGACGGTCTTATTGTGTCCCTTGATAGAACCGTTTATTAAATGATTAACAACTAAACTTAATTAAAACCATTTAAATTCTTTACTATTAATGTAATAATAATAAGATAACTAAAAAAAATCAATGATTAATTATAGCTCCCTATCTCGACATTTAAGTCTAACGTGATTCTTTCTCCCTCCTCTTCCTCCGTCCAGTAATTCTCCAACTTCACATAAATCATTTGATTTTTTTTTCATCTCCTCTTAAGAAAACAAAATAGTATTTCCTAGCCTATTAAAATTTCACGTTACTTTTTTCCCCCCTTCATTTTCTTTTCATAATAATCACTTTATATTTCACTGAGTGATTTTTTTTTTTTGCTAAGACGCTCTTAATTTCTTATCACTCACGTGTTTCCTTACATGTTGGCAAAATTTATTGAACTGTACATTACAACTTATAAAATACAACCAAGAACGAAAATCTTCCAATAAAATCTAATTTTTGCAGCCTAATGTCAAATAGAAGCCCAGAAAAGAAAAATATATTATTACCTAGCTAGGAGATATGCTACAGAATATTTACATAACATCGAGATATGTAACGTAATAGAATTAAGAGTGAGGTTGCTCAGATTTCACAGAGGCACAGCTTCCGCTTTTAAGGTCAACCATGGAATCAGCTATCAAGCCAACATCAACATCCTCAAAATTCAGCTTGCCTCTAAGCTTTCGACCACTGAAAAGCAAGGAAAGAAGAGAGTCAGAATTGTACATCAGAGTCGGAATTTAATCATTTTGTAGATATGAAGATCGCTTCCATAAACTAGGCATACCCACGCAAGTTGTCATTAATTGCAGAGAGGTCTTTTGAAGGGCTTTGATATGCACGAGTACTCTCCCCTATACAAGCATAATAGCTCTTAGAGCTATGTGAAATCAATTTATCCATCTGCACACAATACAAACATCATCGACATGTCCCAACAAGCAACAAGTTCAAGAAAAAGGAACAAACACAAAATAACTGGAAATTAACTCAGGGTTGCTTATTGAGTTTCTATATCTTTCAGAGAGCAAAAATGGTAGACCTTGTGATATTTGACGATTACCACGAAAAAAGGTTTAAATGGAGATGAAGGTGCTCATGCCTATAAGATGAAAGCGCCAGGACTCCAATTAACGGTCAAAGAATGTAAATGAGGCCTTTTCAAGTAAAACTCGTCCGGTAAAACAAAAGAAATGGAGAACTCAAAAACTGCAATACTTAGAAGATAAGGCTAAATTTTCTTCATTGCATCTTAGCTATATGTTAAATCATGAAATAGCAAATAATCTTAAATATTTTGCAGTGATCCTAACATAAGGTCAACAGCTATATCACAGATGAATGGAAGATGGCATGGAGAAGCCAGTAGGAAAATTTACCTTGGATGACCGCAATGGAGATACATAAACATTATGCGATGAAGATACTTTCCTCGGAGACATGTCTGGAATGCTTGGAAATGGAGATGACCTTGGTGAGGCAGAACAAAGCCCTGGTATTTCATGAAAAATGGGGACCATGCTGTTATTGGAGATAATATGGAAAGGCCATAGTTCAGGAAAGGAAATACATTTGAAGTACTACCAACCATCATTTCTAGTCTCTGTGGAATGACTACCCCACTCTGCAGATCCAAACGGGGCAAGTTCAACTAGAAGATGCTTAACCGCAGGAACAAATATTGTATTGTAAAAGGGAATGATACCAGAGCTTTCTGGACCACTTTTCTGTGTGGGGAAAAAATGTCTTAACAGTTCTCAAATGAATCTTAGAAGAGACTTGATGAAAAGTAACATACCTCATTTTGGCATGCTGATGTCCAATCAACATAAACACAACGAGAAACCTGAGGTTTGCTGTGAGGTTGCTTTTGGTAATTGTGTATAATTTCTTTAAAGGTCAGGTGCAATTTTGAAATCTACATAAATAAAGAACAAGATGTCAGGAAGCAGATTCCTATAATTGGACTGGGCTTGTATATGGTTGATCTGACCTTTGCAACTCCATAAAAGCAACAAAGGATGATTTGGTCAATATGTCGGTTGAAGAATATAGATGTCTGCTGATCAAGGATCTTTTGAAAAAGACAGAACACTCTCTCTCTGATCTGCTGAGACAGTTGAAGCCTTTCCACCATGCCACTAATTCTGACAGCAGCTAACTTTAAAATCTGGTTTGGACAAAAATTTGAAGTATATGAGCAATAAACTAAGTAACTATAATAGTAAAAGTGGGACCCGTCAAAATCACATAATCTGCAAAAATAACACATTCTATAGCTGCAGTTTCCTACTGAAAATCATGAGGCTGGCCACCCAAGCACCCACGGAAAACTAGCCCAGGATACTTTAATGGAGTCAACGCTACGAGTAACCATACAAATTGAACTGTCTGGACACCAGTACAAGAACACATTCTTGTTGCTGAAGTAGGAAGAGGCTGAACAGAACTATTTGCAGTTCACACCACAGGTTACAGTATAAGGGTCTGGCGTCGCAATGTACAAAATTTGCTTACTCTGCCCCTCAAATGACTAGTATAATCCATTCTATTTTGTGTCAAAACTAACCTTGGTAAAGAACATATTGATTGCTATTTCTGCACACGTTTCCCATCCGCCACCAGGATTTGCTTTTGTTGGGCTGGAGATGTGTATAGAATAATAAAGAACTTGAGAAGAGGCCAACTAACAAAATTCTATAATTGTGTAAAATAGCATTGTAGAAATTTTAGTGCCAATACCTGGCGAAGACAGGCTGCAATGCAGGTGGTGGCGACTTTGATTTCAGGGTGTTAGGAGCCATGCATTGATTCTTTACAGGTGAAGTGAAGGAATTCCTTTCCACCAACGCACTCCGGTATTCAGCAAACACTCTTTTTGGTGAAAGAACATCTCCAATGGAAGCTGGAAATTTTATTTTATGTTAAACTGAAAATAATTTCACAAATGTCACTTCTAAAGCACCCAAAAAATAACTGCCTCAGTTTCCAGTAGCGTCTAAAGAGGCATACTCTTATGATTTGAACCTTAAACAAGAAACAAGAGATCAAATAATTCATTATTCATTACCAGAAGTTCTGTACTCCAGCAAAGATTGCTCTGGAGATAAGCACCCAGACATGTTAATGTGAGCAGATATTGAATCCAAGGATGGCATAGGTTTAGCCAACAAGCCTCGCCGACTTATTTCTTCAGAAAATGTTGGTCTTGCGACTGTTAAGGAGTTGTACATTGAAGAACCCTTTGCCCACGCCATGCTCTCCAGAAGTCGTTCTTCTAGCGAATTTAGATGCCTTTTCAATTCTCTTGGAAGACTTTCTTCATGTCTGATGAAATTCTCAATCACCTTACAAAGATCAAAAGCAGTAATTCCAGTTTTCTCCAATACTGTTGGAAATAACATAGTCACTGTTCTATGTGCAGCGAGAACCACTTCAGAAGAACATGCAAGCATACATCTATGAAACATCTCATTGCTCAGCAAAGAAGTTAAATTCTGTGCACGCAAAATCTGTGACTCTGCAGTACACATTGCTTCGAGAACCTGGAAGTATAGCTTCAATACCTCCAGAAGACGTTGTTCTACCCATGTGCTGTCCAATAAGTTTGGGTTTTGCAGTCGACCACTACTCGGAAGGATGGCTGCAAGTATTATTTGAGCCCTCTGCATTATGTCAGCTGTCACATTCCTGTCACATGATGACAAGAATCTCTCCAGCACCACCGAAGGTTTAGATGGAAGTGGTGCAATAACTGTGCGTAGCCACTTTGCTGTCATCATTGCCGTGAGTACCGGAGTAAAGGCCATCTTGGTATTTCCACCACCACGAATTCCATCCGACTGAGGTGCACTGGGGGTGTGAGAGATTGGATTTGTAAGAGTCTTTGATGGGGAATCTAAATCATCAATTTTCCTCTACAAAGATACAAATATACAAAGTCATATCAATTACAGATATTTGTAGATATTTGTGGTCTTCACAAAATCTAGCAGTTAAATAAAAACTAACCTTAGCTCCAATCCATCTCATTTTTATCTCACCTCCAGATAAACTCCCCAAACCTAATAAGCTGTCTTCCTCATTGAAAAAAATTGTCTCATCCAGTTCACTTGTATTGTGAATTTCATCATCATAATCCTTTTCTAATTGACTTATACTAGAAGATAAAGACGATATTTCCATCAGATCTTCAAAGTAGATTAAACCATCTGCATTTGAAAATATGCTTAGAAGTTTGGAAACTACACAGGAAATTGGAAAAAAGCTACGATAGAGTTATAACTGTCAAAATTATGCTCGAAAAAGGAGAGAGCAACCTGTGTCAATATTTTCAAAGTTCTCAGCTTTATATTCTGAAGCCAAGCACGGTTTCTTTTTCAACAAATCAGTTATCAAGTGGTTGGCTCTTTCTAACGTTGTTTTCAACTCATCCTCTGAGGTTTCAAACATGTTGCAAAGAGACCCGAGTAGGTCAGCCTTCTCACCTTTCTTAACTGCAATGGCGTCAGCAAATAGACACTTCACTTATTATGGGAACTTCATATTGAGGAATTAAAGGTACCAAATGCATAAAAGAGATAACTGTTTCTCTTTCATGAGGACAATGAATAGAGCATTACCAAAGCAAGAGGAGTCACTAACACTGAAATTTCTGAAGCAAACAGGAACATGCATAATGAGAATAGCCTGCAACCAGTTTTTGAGCTAACTTAATTGCAGTCACTCTTTCAAGACCATTAAATCTTCTCTATATGACAGGATAACAAATAATTATGCTTGACTAGAACATCAAATGTACTGACCAATATAGAAGCTAATCCGTTCATATTAGTCACTACGTCTGTGGAACGGCAGAACACGTGTACGCGAAGTGCCAGAAACAGCAACCATCCAAAACGAAAATAATCTGAGAGATAGCCTGAGGTGCCAGAAATGGCTAACTGCTTGTCACCACTTGCATTGCTCGCTGAGAAAAGTTCTCTGCATGCATGCCTGTAGAACCTTTCATCCAAGAAAAACAAGAGCGATTACATTATAAATACCGTATCACCACCAAAGAGTTCCACTAGGATGCCTAACTAACTAGTTATTCCCATCCATGCAATAATATTTCTAAGATTGAAGTTTGTATCCACCAAAAAATTTTATTTTGGTAAACTGCAAATTACTATTCCCATAATATATGACAAATAAGTAATCAAAATAAATTTTCTTTGGAAGATAATGAAACTCAAAATTTTCATAAATGACTGGTGAAACACAATCCATCTTAAAGGAACATATATTTCAGCAAGCATGCGGCTTCTCTAGATGTGTTTAACAGACATGACATCAAAGTGGGGACGAAGGGTAGTATTCAGCCTCTTATTAGCTTCCCGTATAACTTCAAGCATATCTCTTTGGATATATGATCCAAAAGAAAAATAGGAAACGTACACAACAGCTGAGTAATTGTCCAATAAATATAATTAGTATGCTTTAACAGAGCTGAAGAAATATGGTTCACAATTTCACATAGCAAGATAACAATCATATATATATATATATATATATATATATATTCACACTCACTTGCTCAAACGGCTCAAATTTCCAAAGTTTGCCTGCATTTCCTTTGCCTGAGAAGACATGGCAATAAGGAATAAATAGAGCCTCAAAAGTAGAAAGTTCGAAGGAAAAATGTGGTAACTTGGTAATAAATCTCTCAAAGCAAAAGCTAATCCTACAAAGGGAAAGTACCTCAAGTCTCTTCTCCCAGTCGATACCATAAAGGTTGCTCAAAATTGGTCCAATCTTGAGAATGAACTGAGGCAATTCTTTTGAAAAGTCATTAACCCTGCACGCAAGAAACCAAATTTGACCACAATTGTAGAAGTCAGATGTAAAACAATATTGGATAGCAGGAAAATTCTGGGTAAAAAACATACTTGAGCTTTGTGGCTCTCAGTATCTGGCATAGATTAAAACCATTTACTCTTGTACTACAATTTGAACAAGATACCGTACTCTCACTAAGCCTTTTTGCGGAGTAGAGAACAAATGCAAACCACTGGCGCTCTGCTTCTTCTAGCTGATCATGGGATGCAAACAGTCAGTGAAAAATTATACTCCCTTCCTACGCAAAGATATTCCCCTTCCATTTTCCACACACATTAAGAAAAGTATTTAATGTACTTGGAAAAGTAAATTTAACCCACAATCTTCCAAGTATACCCTTATACCCTTATTTACTCATCAACACTATTATTGAAAAAGTAAACTTAACCCACAATCTTCCTACTATACCCTTATTTAATACACCTCTAACAAGGAAAGGGAAATATAAGTCGGGACGGAAAAAAAAAGAATAGGGGAACATCTTTGCTGGATGGAGAGAATAAAATAGTGAGTTAAGGATTAATAATATCAAGTTTAGATGGTGTGGGCCACCCACGACTTCCGTGCATGCAATCAATGGTAAAGAAATTAGGAGAAAGGCTACAGATGTGGAAAAACTAAAATGTTGCAGAAGCCAGAGAATCGCTTACCATCCCAGCTCCAATGGCAGATATATTGGCCAACATGATATGCTTGCTTTCATTGAGTAGAGTCTTAGCTTGCATCAAAAGGTTGTCATCCAATGATAATTCGTTCTGTTTGTCAAATAGTCATAGGGTAATAAGTAAAGAAAGACACCCAAAGTAAAGGGGGGCAATTATCTATACGTGAAATTATGCAATGTTATAAATATGAAATTATGCAATGTTATAAATATCAAGTCAACCACCTAAATTTCATTAATTCCTAATCAGAATTAATCCCATTCAAAAAGCCAAGTACCAGGACAAAATAAATAAACAAAACCAAATAATGATTGAAGAAAAAGATAAAATTTTTTCCATTTAATTGATTAAAACATTGAAGGGCATATCCAGGGAATTTAACACATTAACCCGTGACCATGACAAGAGGCGAGTACGTTAATTTTACTCCAATGAATTCGAAAAAAATCCAAATTTTCAACAGAATCAGAAGGGAAACTGAATTCTAAAAGCAGGGAATTGTAGAAACCTCGCAAAAAAGAGCGAATCGGGCCTCAACCGAGGAATCACCTCCATCTTCAGAAAGTGGATTCTGCTTTGAGGGGCTTAAAAGCTTCTCCGGCTCATCCATAGTTTCCGACATGTTATATGTTCAAAAAACAAAATGAAAACCCTAATTGAGGAGCCACCTGGCGGAGATGAACCAGTAATAATTAATAGAAGCGGTGGCTGTTGCTGTCAACTATCTTGTTCCCTTTTTTGTCATTAGAAAGATGAGAACGAACGCCTTCACTTTGGCAGCGCGGGAAATCGTGCCCCACGTCTTTAGACACTTGGTGAATTTTAAAACTATTTATAGAAGAGTTTGTTTTTGATCCGGTAATAGAATCTTAGAAGCAGTCAAATTGTAACCATTCAAATTGTATTCTTAGCTTTTTTTTTTTTCTTTTTAATAAATTATTCATTTAGAATTTCTTTTTAAGGACGGAAATTTTAATTTTAATCGTTTCAAATAAGTATTGAATCTTTTCCGATCTAATATTGAAAATTTCACATCCCTGCTTTATTTCTTAAAAGTTTTCTCATCTTTAAAAGTTATTGTATTACTTATTTCTCATTGTTATTGGAACAAATATATCTCTAATAGATAACAACAAAAGTGACAAGTAAAATACACATGTAATTTATAACAATAAATTGTTAAAAGTCAATGCTTTTTCCACAGTATGTATACCCAATTTTTTATGAAGCCAACGCGAGTTTCGTTTACAGAGTTTGGGTGCATATTTGACAACATTTGATTTGAAATAAAATTGATGAACTAGAATTTTGTATATATAGAGAAAAGTGATGAGATGTGGGCTTCGTGTAGAGCTTACATTAGCTTTATACAAAAATCAATATATATATATATATATCCCCAAAGGTAGAAGCTAAAAAAATGTTTTAAACAAACAACGGCTCTATTAAAAAAATTGATACACATGCCTATCTAATAAAGCATTTGCTTCTTTCAAAAACAGGAAAAAAGATAAAGAAATAATAATAATAATAAAAATAAAGCATTTGCATTTAGCAAAAACTAAAAATAAATAAAATGTTTTTAAGCAAACAACGGCGTGTGAAAAACTTTTAAGAAAGCTAGTTGCTTCTTTTGTTTAGGGCTGTGCAAACGGGTTTTGGTCTCGGATTTTTGAAAGATCAAGACTAGACCAAACATCTTCAGTTCGGTCCAGGTCCCGGTCTCAAAAGGGGCAAGCCCAAACGGTTTCAGTCCCGGTTCAGGCTCGGGTAATGAATTCGATTTTTTTGGGTTTTTCCGGGCTTATAAAAAAAAATTCTATAGACTTAGTAACGTAAAAACACATATAAACATAATTTAGAATAAATAAATAGAAGAGTTTTATGTGTAACAAAAATATTAACATGTCTACGTAAAGTAGAAGTACTAAACTTTGTTGTATTTCTCATTTTTTTATTTTAACAAATCTATAATTATTAAATATTTGAAATATTTATCCTAAATTGGTCCTTTATATATAGTTTTAAATTTAAATGATTGTCTCACATTGAAAGTGTCACACCCCGTTGCTTATCAGATTTTCTTATTACGTGGATTACTTTTATGGATGAAAACATTAGTTGGTAATTTATACTTATAACGTGGGATGAGACAAATTAACTAGTGGGTTGATTACCATATAGTTTCAGGTTCCGAAGTAATTTTATGACAAATCTAACTTCTCATGAGTCTCTCTTCTTTTCTTTAGTATAGAAAATAAAATTGGATATCTATCTATTACTCTTGTTTACTACACAACTATATTAAAATTTGCATAAATAACAAATTATGTTAATAAACTTACTTTATTATTAACTTGTCAAGTAATGTGATTGGAAAGCCTTTATGTGGAAAATAGGCTCCCAATTCATACAAAAAGTCATTCATTGTAGCACACACTAAGTTTTATATATGCAAATACCTAATTTATTCTAATATCATATTACCATATTAAGTGAAAAATATAGATTTATCAACTATTAAGTTCATATATAGTGCCCAAATACATGAGAAATTGCGGGGCATCCTCATAGTAACCACATAAGTCCGTCTCGATTACTTGTGATATCCTACTTCCACTTGAGTTTTCACTCCAAGTCTCGGCTTGTCTTTCAAATACCTTGCGGATGAACATCTATAAAAATAATTAAATATTGAGTGAGTACTATGTACCCCGTGAGTAACATACTGTTTTGATTTGCCATGAGAATTCAAGGAAAACCACTTTATAATTACAATTTCAATAAGTAAAAAATACACAAACATTTTCAAATGCATAATACGGCCCAAACACTAAAATCACCTACTACCCGTAGCTCAATAATATCATTCAAATGCCAAGTTGTTTATGGTAATACAATGATACATGGATCCACAATAACTCTGGTTGACCCTCACAGAAGTCTCAAGAAACATTATCAGTCAAATCAGACATCATACTAATTGTTCCTATCCTTAAGTCATGGAATAGGTCATAGTATGAGAATAATTCAGAACAATTTAGTGCAGAGTGGTTAGGGCAATACTAGTGATTTGTATGCAAGAAAACAGTCTATTTCTCACCATAATAAGATATCAAACAATTGTTCTTTTGTAAAATAATGGCGTGCCAATGGAAACCAAGAATACCGTCACATCCTTGAGTATTCCTCAAATAAAGTAGTTCTCCAAGTGAGGCTTTGTATGTATATAGAAAAGGCTTTGTTTGGAAGGCCAAGAATGTGTTTTAGAAGACTTCTTAAAGGTGTTCTAAGCCTTCCTTTATTTATGGACGAATTTCCTCAATTACTTTCTAAAAATCCTTGGATTCTACCAGTAAAAGAGTCTCCAATTGTCTCTAAATCATTAATACCTAGCCAATAAAAATAGGTATAATTAGAAGTTTATGAGAATTTTTGTTAGCAAGAATGCCAAGTGTTCTCTCATTTTATTCATGTGAGCAATTCCAATAATCCAAGTGTCCTTTAAATTTTTTTACTTATCACTTAATGAGCCCTCAACTTAATATATTCTATAATTAGGTCCATGACTTTTTGACTATATCACTATAGTATTGCATTTCTTATTTAAGCCTTATTTGTCCTCAAACCCATTACCCGATTTGCCTTTGTTTTTTTTTGGTAGTATTACTAACCAACTAATATAGTTGATACAAATCCAAGAAACCGTTTTTCATCCTCATTAAGGCCTACAGAAATGTTCTCAATTTCCTATCAAATATCACGGCTAATTAGAAATTTACTCTGTAATTTCTTATAATTGAGTATTACTTGATAATTGAGTCAAGCTAAAACTTTTGAAATTTCACGGAGTGTTAGAGGAATTTTTGTAAGAAAGTAAAATAATTGGGGCTTATAATTCCGATCTTGGGCCTTTGTGTAAGTGTCTATGTAAAGGAAATAATTTTGATTCTTACCTTTTGGATATAATGAAAAGTGAAAATCGAGTTTTAATTTATATATTAAAAAAAGAAGAAAATAGATCAACTGGTCTTTGACCGAGTCTCTGGGTTTTCAAAAGAAAACCCAGGACCGGACCGGTCACTTTAGCCCCAAAGCCCGGACTGAGACCAGCCCGTTTGGTTTGGTTTTGGGTTGGTCCAACCGGTCCCTATTTTACACACCCCTACTTTTGTTAGTACAATAAAATTGTTTCTTTTCACCTTACAATAATCACACCGTTTGGCAATCATAACTTATAAATTAATTTGAAATTCAAATTTTATATTTGTCGTCACGTAATACTGTCATGTGAAGGTAATGATTAAAATAATGTGAAAAGTTACATCACATTAAATAAATGTCTTGATGGTGTGTTGCTATGTGGTAATAATTTGAAATTTAAATTAGTTGTTAAATGGTGGGAGTTTTTAAAAGCTAAAAAATTGTTTGGCTAGGTAGTTTACAATATATTTTGATTATAATTTGCCACACAACATCATTTCATTAATTTCACTTTTTTCAAAAAATCAAAAAGTAAAAGTCAAGCTACAATTTTTTACATTTTACAAAAAATAACTAATAAAATGATGTCATATAATAGATTATAATCAAACAAATAATCTACATAGTTGCCAAATACTTTAATCAAACAACTACATGTGAAATTTTTTTTTTAAAAAGATACTTACTTCTCTTGTTAGTACAGTAAAAGTGTTTATTTTCGCATCACAATAATGCCGATTTAAGCCAAGCTTTTCTCCTTTTAACAAAACAATGTGCACATGGGATCTTTAGAAGTCCAGTTATAGAAACCGGCCATAGTTCCTTATAGAACCCGATTTTTAATTATAGATTGACATCTCACCTGACACACACCACATGACATAATCTCATTAGAAACCGCGTTCCATAAGAAACACGACCCTAGTTCTTTAGAAATTTCCGTATCTTTAGAGTCAAAATTTTTAAGTAAATTGCATATGTGATTCATCTTTTACCCAAAACCAAAATTTATAAAACGTGTAAGATGTTTAAAAAAAAAAAAAGTAAGATAGTGAAAAATATTAGAGCAAAGCATTCAGCAGCGTTTCAATGCACAAGTGCGTGATAAAACGTAATTAATGTTTAATAAACCGCAAATCATGATAAAATACATAGTCCAAATTTCGAGACTACGTGCCACTTAAGCGGGCCTTTTTTGGGTTCAATGCAACCACCTAATAAAGGTCAAATGGTTACACGTTTGGGAACGGATGAGGGTATCGTGTGCAATTATATAGCCCGAATTGACTTCAACCTGAGTTTTGACAGCAAATTCCGTTTTCAGTGGGCAATTGTTATGCGCAACCGATTCTGCCATTCCGGAAGAGGCCAAAACTCACGGATAGAAGTAATAAAAGCTGAAACAGGAAAAAAGAGATGGGTAGAAGATGGGGTATGGTGGCAGTGGTGGTTGCAGTGGTGGGAGCGGTGCTGATGAGTAATCAGTTCGGTGGAGAAAAAGCAAGCATTTGTCCCTGATGCAATGGTTCATTGAAATGTCCGATCGATTGGGTTACTGGGCTATCCCTGCATACGTCGGAGTGCATACTGTGACATTGGCGCTTTGCCTGCCTTACGCTGTCTTCTTTGAGGCTGGAGCGTCGGTGCTGTTTGGATTCTTGCCGGCACTGCTATGCGTCTTCTCTGCTAAGATCCTTGGGGCGGCCCTCTCCTTCTGGATCGGCAGGCAAGTCATTTCTAGTGTTTTCTCTGTTACACTGATTAGTCTTCATTATTCATTCATTTTATCAAACCCATTAATGATCACTGCTTTATTTTATGTTTCGGACTAGCAAAGTTTAGTGGTGTATCCTTTTTCTTAGAAGAAAATGGGATTATTTAGTAGATATTCCCAAGTGATTATCAGAAAAGTAATGGAGTGACTTTGTTTCTTAATTAGAGTTCATCGGAAATTGGGAAGAAATTTATATGGGCTGGTGTTTACTCTTCTTGAAGAACTAATTAATCCAATCACCCATTTTGGAGGTTTATTTTTTGGTTCAGAATCACATTCCTGATTTCTATTCTAGTCGGGTTAATTTTCAGTGACCGCTTGACTGATGGTGTGACCAACTGATTTGAGTTAAAGGCAGATGCACCAAAATCTCAATAGGATAAAATCAGAACACAATTTGGTATGCTTATGCTGTCTTTCCTATATTGTTACTCCTCTTTGTCGATAGTCCGGAATCTGACAGTGCTGTTTACTGCTATTTTGCTATGCTTTAAGAGAAATATTTAGTACTACAAGTAAAATGCTTCCCCATCATTTTCAAATTGTCATGCTTGACATTTTTGAATATTGATTTTTGGTTTTTCTAAAGCTTTCCTTCTAGTTCTCACTTTAAGCAAAATATAGAAATCTGTATTCTTCCCTTAGCTTCATTGCTGATTGATAGCTTGTCATCTGCTCCTGCATTAAATGATGAAAAGTGATGAAAATATTTTCCTTCTGATAGAAAGGTCATATTAAAAATGTCTGAATCGGGGTAACAAAGTTGATGTCTTGCTAGGAAGACTGGAAAAGTTAGTGTCCTTACTCTATAATTCATTTCTCTGTTTGGTTGTCCTAAGTGCCACTGGTTTTTGGCAATTTTCGGCAATGTATTCAAATTAGTCCCCTAAGAAAAGATAAAGGTAGACTACAAACTAGAGGAAGGATGTGCTTGGTAAATTCTGTTATTTATTTGGGCAGGCTCATCTTCAGCAGTTCTAGCTCTGCAGTTGAATGGACTCAGAGAAACAAGTATTTTCATGTGCTCTCCAAGGGGGTGGAGCGAGATGGATGGAGATTTGTTCTTCTTGCCCGTTTCTCACCTGTACCATCCTACGTCATCAACTATGCATTAGCTGCGACCCAGGTCACATTTCTTGTGGACTTTTTGCTTCCAACAGCAATAGGCTGCCTACCCATGATCTTGCAGAATACTTCCATCGGCAGCCTTGCCAGTACTGCCGTTGCTTCAGCATCTGGCACTCAGAGATACCAGCTATGGTCTTACATCTTTCCTCTTCTTGGGATCATATCAAGCATTCTTATCTCATTAAGAATCAAGAAGTACTCAGCAGCTATCACGTTTTCTGAAAACTGTCCTCCTCGGGAACCACAAGGCGTTGCTGGTGCAGTGGATTCAATTCAGAAGTCATCCTAATACAAAAGATGACGAATGATCGAAGTAATGTATGAAAACACAAACTATAGTCCTTAGGTTTAGCGACTTCAATTCTCAGAATATTTTTCCCTAGCACAAAAATTTTTGCTTTATCTTTGGACGTACGATGGGTTGATTGTGTTTTATCAAAGCATCAAGTTTTCCTTATTCGTACATCTTGACTTGGCTTTTTTATACAAGCTGTTCAGCACACAACATGTTATGATTTTACCTATTTAAGTTGTACGCTGCTGTGAAATGATATAAGAAATGTAGTTCTGTAAAGCTTGGAATTTGTAATCAATAAAATGATAACAATATGAAGTTAAGTAACCACAAGAGAAAACAACAACTAATTTGGGGATTAAGAGTGCTTTAATACTGTAAGAGTAATATGGATGGCTTGAAATGGGCGCTATCGACTCTAAGGTCGAGAGGTAAACCCCAAACATATTTGTTTACAAAAGGGAATATGAATATCTCAACTTTGATTGACACGTTCTCCAGGTCTCCACTGCTCCAACTTCTGGTTGATTGCAACGAGTGTTAGTTACAATGTTGAAATGCCCCAACTTGAGGTCTCTTAAGTTGGGAATCAGAGTGAGTATTCACAATCTAGCAAGCGGGTGAGAATGTCCTCACAACTTGGTCGTTTTGGGGGCTCTGCCCGACAATCTGCAGTTGAAAGGTAATATGAATATATCATTGAATACGATTTTTCTCAAGCTCGCGCTTATAAAATAATATAAAGAAAAAGCCACCTGCAATAAGCCGGCCCAGTGGCCCTTCGGGAATCTCCAACCGTGCTCCCTCATTAGCGACAGCATAAACTACCTGGACTTCAAGTATTGTGATGGTTACTATTTGAATTTCAAGAGGTAACTTACAGATAAGATAGAATCAATTATAACGGGAAGCTTAAACGATCTACATTACCCGTTCAGGTGGCACGCCATCCCATGGTCTGCTTAGAGTATGGAGCTCCCACATTATAACCCCGAGGCTGAAAATGTCACATTTCTCTGTGAAGGGTTCATTTCGAATAAGCTCTGGAGCCATCCATTCTGGAGTCCCTGCTGACAAGGAATCCCCGATGGGCGCATCTGTCATGATTCTTGAAAGCCCAAAATCACAGATTTTAACTGTCCAATGCTTGTTGACAAGGCAATTTGCACTTTTAAGATCACGGTGGATTATCTTCATACGATGTATGCACATAAGCCCCCTTCATTGCCGGTAACAAAAGAAAGTTCATGGTCATAGACCTTCACAAACTATTATCTTAAACTGGCTATTCCCACTTTAGGGGATCACGTTTGTGTGTGTGTGTGTGTGAGAGAGAGAGAGAGAGAGATCAGACCGAGAAAACAAGAAAAGGTCATTTGAACCAGACTAACAATCTTGCAGGTTGGATTTCCAAGTGCTTTTACAAGCGCTGGCAGTACCATCGCCTTGCCCAACAGTGAGTGTAGGCGGATACAACTAATGAAAGTTTACACAACAAAGACAGGGTAATTGTAGATTTATTATTGGTGAGCTCTTTTTTGTGTACTTCCCGGCACTTCTATAACTTCTTCAAGCGCAGTTGATTTTTAATGTGAAGATTCAGTCATCGAGATGATACTAGGATTGGAGCTAAATGCATATGATATGATTTATAGCCTAAGAAAAGAAGAAAGGACTCCTATCCCCCATAAATACACTGTTAAAATAATGAGGTAAAGGTAGAAAAAGGATATTGTTTAGAGATAATATTAGAATATAAATGATTTATGTTATGCTTGTTTAGATTGGATTAGATTAACAATTTGTTAGGTTTCAGTTTACTTGGAAATTCCTCTGAGTTTACGTCACCATATAAACAGGATTTAGGTACTCAGACTTATTTCTCGGGAAGTCTTCCCACCTTGCACATTATATTTGGCCTTGAGGGACCATCCATCCTTGATAAATTAGGACACATGTTTATAATCTTTGATACGAGAGCTAGTGTAATATTTTTCACATGACTCAAGCCACATAAAATAGTGCAGAAATCTATCTACCACTATCTTGACAGTAGGGTATACGCATATGAAAATAGAGCAAAAAGAAGAAGCTCATGGTCTATGAAACTATGGTGAGCCAATACAAATGTCTTAGGTATGGGACATAGCCAATCTATTTGACACAAAAAGAAAGAAAAGATAGAACGAGAAAATTAAATACAGCAATAGACTAATTTCCTTAAATCTTAGGCATTTAAGAATCAGTTCCCAATGCAAGGAACACGAAGTTAATCTCTATAGTTGCTGCTGTAACAGTCACAACTTTCATCAGGCGCTAAGTGTCATTTTACTTTTAATTGTTTTCTTTCCTTTTATTTCTTTATTTTATTATTTCCAAAATATTTTAAGGCTGATGTGTGCCATGAAGGTTGTAGTGGCTACTGTCAACAGCATTTGGGATTATTCTATTCTATAATTCCATTTTGAGTGATATCCAGAGAATTCCAGAAGAAGTGCAGCCTCTCGCATTCTTCTCTCTTTTGCCTGTACTGTTATTCTGTAAGGCTTCTATGCCAATAGTATGAACCCAAGATGACATTAAAATGGACAAGTCATTTAGCCGCTATAACCACAAACAATGAAATGCAGCATTATCGGTGTAATTGCACATATGATTAAATGGCTTAGTCATGATTTAACTAAGTATTTTTGTAAGATTCATGATGACTTGTGATATTCTCATTAGTTCATAGAATCTATATTAGTTCATGGGTCGTTACATATTGGCTATCATAATGGAGGTAACTACTGAAGCTTGAACTTCAACTAGAAATTAGGAAATCAAAGCCGATGGGAAATAAATTTTTAAACCACAAACCTGCAGATGTCATGAAGCATTTTGAGTCTCCTCCGCCAGCTGAGTTTCTTCTTCTGACCACTTAAGTGGATCAAGTAATATAATGATCCCATTTCCATATACTCAGTGACCATTGACAAACGTGGAGGTTTTGTGCATGCACCAAGAAACAATATAACTGCAGGAAACCACATGATATAGGTTCACAAGATATTACATCACTGCTTATATAAATTCCTCTATGTTTGCATATTTGGATACATTGCAAGTACAAAGTTTCACCAACAAGCTAAATGGCTAATAAGGAAAAACAAAAATTATTATCTTCCCTTCACCTGGACCTATGGCTGAACTCAATCTTTTGTGTTTAATCAACCATATGTATTATGCAGCAATCTTAATAGTGCGCAAATCGACGTCTAGGCTACATGCAAAATATTGAATCCACTTCCCTGTTCTATTAATATAAAATATTCCAGGTACATTTCTACAAGTTTTGGAAATATTAGGACAAGGATCTAGCCTTGATCTTGTATCAAATTCTTATCTAATCTAGACCTGAAAGTACCCATGAAATTTGAAAAGGCTCATATGCTAGCTTGCAAGTTATATATCACCAAGAAGATAATTGGAACTACTGATTCAGAATGATCTCACCCTTTTTTACCTTTATCCAAGTGTGTACGGGTGAGATCACTTAATTAGAGAATGAGATGAAGATAATGATATTGGATAAAGGTAATTTTTTAGTTGATATAGTACCAAAATCGGGTTATCCATACTTGAGGTCAGGAGACTTTTTGCAAAGTTGCATCTAAATCACTCATCTTGAATTTGATACAATTAGGTCACCCAGCTCTAATATGCTTGCAGATCTGGTCACTGGTGCAACAGGTGACTCAACTTTGATCTGCTTGTGAGTAGTGATTTCATATTTTTCAATTAGGAAAGCATTGTTGCGTGCATTGAAGTATAAAACTTAAACCACCTTTATGAAGGAGTGAAACTCAAGAACTTTGGCAAACCCTAATGTAAATAAATGATCAAAACTTTGTGGATGCTTTCTACACACATCTGAAAATGAAGGGGAGATGGAGAGGTAAGAAATTTCTTCTGGACCATTTCACACTTACTGACTACCACTAGATAGTGGTGGAATTTGAATATATTTTCCCATTTTCTCACGGACATTTAATATTAAATGGTCCAACTTTCATATATTCACATTTAAATAAAAATAGTTTTAAAATTTATAAATAACGTTTGCTGCTATATCAATTAAAAATTTATACCAAAAAGTACAAATTGAGTGTTTCTTATATTAAATTCATTTATTTTAATTAGACCATTTGGATGAATCAAAACATCAGCACATGCATGTATTCTGTTTACAAGTATGGTTATGTATATCCTCAAGTTAAATCTAAAGATTTAGTTTTAGACAGTTCATTCAAGATGAACAGTTCCCTTAATCTCATTCAAGTAAAGTATTGGTTTGATCCTAAACTCAAAATACATGTCAGTTCCCCTTTCTAAATGAATTTCAAATGTACACTAATATCAAGATTGCAGTACTCCCGCTGTATGGTACATGCACCATTTCGAGTTTTGTTTAAGAAAACTTTTCACTTCATTGCTAGTCACAAATAGAATATAGTTAAAGATGAGGTAGGCAAAACTTCAATAAAGAAGGAGAAAAAGTCATACCATTTGGGTGCCGAAGGCGACTGGAGGATAGGTGGAACCACAAATTTTAGAAAGTTAGTATGAAATACCGACAATAAACAGAAACTACCATATATCAGAAAGATGATACCTGAGGATGGATATTTCATTGCAAAAATCCTCCATATTTTCAGCAGTGAGATCTTGCTCCAAGAAAACTTTAACAGCAACTTCAGTTCCATTCCAGATACCATGGAAAACCTCACCAAAGAACCCTGGAGATAACACTCCACAGACAAGAAGAGATGAAAGTAGATATAAGTGCAACAGTTAGTCTGCAAATAACTACACAGTGAACATCAATGAACAACATCCCTTACTCAGTAAATGAAGTACACCGGACATGAGAATACTTTCATTAATTCAGGGTTGAATATACATACCATAACTTGTCAATCTCATTCTAGCACCAGTGGATGGTACCTTTATGGTGCCATCCGCTAACGTGGGCAGGGGCCGTGCAGGCCCCACAACTGAAACCCACCAATAGAGGGGATGATTACTTATTTTTAATGGGTCAGTTTAAAAGGTAGCCGATGGCGCCATAAGGTACCATCTGCTGGTGCTTGAAAATTTTCACATAACTTATTCCCCAAAGAATCTACTAAACTCTAAATAGTACTTTCTCCTCATGAAGTACAGAAATTATCAATCATGACATAAAACATAGAAGTGCCTTAATACACTAGATTACACAAGCATGTGATATACCTCAAATTATAATTTAATCCTGTCAAACATCATTTTTAACCACACAATTCGTTAGACCCACGTCTGCTACATATTTATCATTCACAGAGTTCACTGATCTACCACTTAATACGTTACTCTATCACAGACATGCTTGTTTGGAATGTCTAGCATCATCACACTGACTCTAATGTCTAGTATCATCACACTGACTCTATCAGAACTAGAAGGATACAAACACTGAGTCACTGACTGCATCTTGATATGTGCTTCAGTGCCAATGCTTCAGCAAGCCATGATGACAATCGAGTAAACAAATTTCATGGTAAAGAATCTGCAGACATAATATAGGACAACAATCCCTACCAATCCCAACACGAGCGCCAATTGTCAACTCCGAGAAAGCAATATTCCATTCTTCAAAGGGTAGGGGGGGGCCTGTTCTGGAACATAGGTAGTTCCAAAATTCTGTTCCATGTTGAGACCACTTCTTCATTTACACTCTGTGTCCCACTTCTTTCTGGAACCTGACTGCTAGCGTCGTGAGGATCTGCACTTTGTTGGTCATCGGAGCCAAAGCCACATCAACTAGTGTTCCCTTGTTCTCTTACAAGGCGATTCTGCTTTAATGTTTCATTCATAGCCCGAACAGCTCTGATGTAATTTAAAATAATTTCATAGATCAATAGGGAGAAAATAACACAAGCTGAATAGTTGTACATGTTGGGACTAAGGCATATTTTTCATCTATATATAAAATTACAGTATAAATGCACCAAGCTTCTCGGAAAGCTCAATTGTTTATGGAGTACCTGAAAAAAAAAATTTGTTTATATGGTACCCATGCTTAGCCTTTCTATGAGCTTAAAAATGCGCACTCCTGAAAATTAGTACACTATATCTGACAAGCCAAGCTCAATCTTAGGCTTATGCATATAGCTGCTGAACAGAAAATTAATGGCATGTTGAATGGCCAATCACATTTTATCCCCCCAAAAACTTCCCTCACCCACTCTCTTGAGAAGCAAACCTAGGAAGAAGGGGGGTGGGTTTCCTTATTGAGGTACACAAAAGCTCTATCAGAAGGGTATCATGCTCAAGAGGCAATTTGTATACTTTATATAGAAAACATATCCTCTGCACATCAACTACTATTTTTCTCCTCAGTCTTGTGAAAAGCAGTTTCTTTCCAGTTTCCTCCCAGTCACAGTAATATTTTCCTAAAGTGGCATCTCAGGTTGACAGAGCTTGAATGAAAGTGGGGGAGGAGGGGACGAGATAAATTTCCCAGCATTTGTTATAAAGCATCTCTAAAGTGGAGCAGGAGCAATTTTATGTAACAAGGTCTTAATCAAGTTTTGAAGGGAAACAAGGAGAGCTTAATCCAAGTGTTGCAAGACCATAAAATGCGATCTATGACCCTTTTCCAAAAGAAGAAAGAACTCTAATGAATAAATTGGTCAACAATTATAGCTATCTCTAAAAGGTAAGAAATAAATATTAACCTTACTATATCATCCCCAATCTCTGGAGTTATGCTTATGCTTCTTCGTCGTATTCTAGGAGTGCCAGAAGTGGATGCACCTTCCGACCTGTAAGTAATAAGGCAAAAAAGAATGCATCTCAAAAACAAATATTAAAACATAAAATGTAGTTCTGAGTGTTAAACATGAAGTTCGAAGGAGAAATGGGATTTCTGAAATTTCATACAGATAAAGGCAGAACATATTAGAGTAATCTGATGACTCAGTTAATCCCGTCATTCAAGTCAAGGATGGTGCTTAAATGACGTCAAGTTTCTACACACAAACAAACAAAAAAAAGTACGGTGTATAAAAGCGGCACCTTGATGTAGCAATGTCATCAGAATAATCTCTAAAAGTTTTATTGTCCCCACTAAGCATGGAACGGCGACGTGCTCGGAAAGATGAATGCTCCGGACTGCAAAATGCAAAGCATTTCAAAACGTGACAATGATTTAAGCCGAAAGAAACGTTTTTCAACTCACAAACTAAAATTTTCAGAAAATGAGTATCTTCACGGCATAAAGAGAGAAGCACTAACATTTTAAGGCAATTTGAAAACCTTAAAATGTTTCCTTGTGCTTAGTCATAGAATCTGAACATATGAAGCTACCTTCACCTTCTTTTAAAAAGTAGTTATGTTTTTACTACACTTTTTTCTACAGTGGACGCTGGCGGTAAAAATCATTTGCCGGCGTTCCATTTCCTCATTGTTCCATGTAACTTGAATTATAATATAAACTTTCAAATCTCTTTCAGTGCAAATATTCTGCTTGTTACAAGAGGTTTTTTTTTTTTTTTTTTTTTAAATTAAACTTATAAATAAACTCGGGTTTACTATATTAAGGCTTCCAATAAACCAGCACATTTAACATAAGCTTTTATTATACAAAAAGAAATTAGATTCTGGTTATCAAGGAAAACCTCGACCTTGCAGTCCTTTGTTCGGCAACAACTTTTCTTTGGCTCCTTTGCCAAAATGTAGCAGCAATATTAGGTTCACTGTGTGATAAGCTGACATGGTGATATACAATATTACAAATCAAACCAAATTACCTCCTCAAATCTTCAGGAAGAAGCTGCAAGTGGAAATTAAGAATATCTGACTAATGAGAAAAATTATAAAAAGTGCATGAATAGAACCTCAATTTCCTATCCATGGAATTTGAGACCATCATATTCCTCAGGGTAGGTCCTGCTGCATTTGAAGAAGCTTCTAGTCTACGTTGACAGTGAAGGCCGTAATCTCTCTCAGTGCTGCAGAAGTTAATTAACATGAAGGCATCAATCAAAGTGCTGTGTTCTTCCATCTTCAAGATCACTCATAACTCCATAAAGTAAAATGCCAAAATTTACAGTGCTAAGATTAACGATGAAAGAAAGTTCTCTGACAGCTCTCATAATAAAAAAGGAATTTTCCTGACCTCTAAAGATCAACTCTATCTGAAACACCATAAAGAGGACTGTTTGGCTCCATTGGTGAATCACAAGAATCATTTTCTGCAGAATCACTCTCCCCAGCTGCAGATACATGAGTCATAAAGATAGCCTTGGTCAATCGGGGTATGAGCTGGCCAGGAAATCGCATAAGATCGACCAGAAGTTCCATAGAATTCAATACAACTAAAACTGACATATGCTTATAAGAGTCATCACGCTCAGAAGTTCCTTCAGCAGGCAAACCCTAATGAAAGATCCATAATTAATATCCACAGAAAATACATTAGAAAGAAAACAAAAATTTATTAGAAAGTAACATGGGGCAAATGGGAAGCTTACCACCATCAGCCTACAATCAAGACCTACAGTATCAGCAAGGACTTTAAACAATATTGCTCGAGGTCTGCATGAACCATGCTTTATTTGCCCTAGCATCTGTACACCTCGATTTTCAGATAAATGATCCTCAAGTGCAGCTCTGTTTGGACTAAGTTCCAAATTGGGCCGTTTGTAAAAATCTGACACCTGTTCAGTTTTTTTTAATGTCAGAATTGATTACGCACACCAACGTTGGTCGTAAATCTTAAGGAATGTTGAGAACCCAAAGAGTAAAACAATTTGTAGTAGAGGAATATCAACCAATGAAAATAATAAGAATAGTCCATCAAATTACCATCCACAAGACATTGTGTATCAACCCCATCAAGGCCATTCAGGCTCAAGAAAGCAAGAACAAAATATTTATAGAGCATGGTCAATTACGCATATGCTGCTACCAGATACAAAAGACAAGTTTATCTCTTTAACTTTCAACAACGAGCAAAGTTGCTCCTGAAATCCAGTGGATTCACCTCGAAATACAGAAAAAAAACAATAGCATAATCTTAGAGTTTCCGAGTATAAAATTTGGACAAGAAAGAACCAAAAAATATCCAAGAAAATGAAAAATAATTCAGATTTTTCAAGAACAAGGTTAAAGGATTCCTATACAATAATTTGCACCAAGCTCTACAAGAAATTTAGGAGAACATAACTGAGAAATAGGAGTAAGTTGTCCGTCACACTGGAAGACAAAGTAACTCTAGACAAAATAATACTAACCAATATTTAAGACAAGTCCAGAAGTTGTACCTTAATTCAAAAATATTAACTAGAGACATTAATAGAAGAGGATAGTTGTAAATTTCATGATGGAACCAAAAATGATATAGAAATCTAAAATACAAAAAAGCTAATAAATATTCACCAATCCAGCAATCTTCTTTATTACTGCCGCAGGGTTCAAATTCAAACCTTTAACCAGAGCTACAATTAGCTGTTTTAACATAGACAGCTTCTTATCTTTCTCGGCATCTACAAGGATTACATCAGCTCTTAGACCCTCAAGTTCCAAGTCGTTCAGCTCCACCAGAGTAGGTATATCTTCAAAAATTTCCTTGAGCTTTTTATCCTGTAGATACAACATTATTGAGAAACTGCCTTGTAGATGGAAAAAACAAATTAATACTACTTAATGAAACTGTATCAAAGACATCACAGGTGTAAACCAAACGTTGTTGGTAAGTGAAGCATCTGGACCTCTTGCAGGCATTATTGCTGAAGCAACTAGATCTACGACCATATTAGCATGGCTGTTTTCCATCAATTAAAATATGAAGTACCAGGAATTTTTCTGATTAGCTCCTAGAAATGACATACGCTTGTATAGACACTGAAAGATTTCTCCTCCTCTAACCTTTATGATTTGATGCATGTTTTAATTATCGATAGAAACAGATGACGGTTCACTCCATCAAAGAAATTCCTAGTTTACACTAATATAACTACTAACTAAGGGATCTAAAGTGTAAATCTGCGAACTAATATTTTCCCGAGAAAGATTTTTCTTATAAATTTCGGTGCTCTAAAAATAAACTACGGTAAAATGATTAAATCAGGCTCATCTGAAAAATAAGCTCTTTCAACCTCATAGCAAATACCATGCTAGTACCTAAGAATGCAGGTATAAAACTTTTCTAGTCTTAATAGCAAAATCCTACTTCAACCCTAGCCTCAGGTCATGTAACATTCATCATTTACCATAACATATGGTACATCAGGAAATATATGAAACCGTTGGTTCCTCATCTCAGGAACTAACATGAAGTACAATACTTTCATCTTTCTAGATACTCTCCTCTGATGCAAACATACAGCTGGATCTTGCGAAAACTGGAGAACTGGACTTGGGTGTTAAAACCACAAATCTCCATTAAGTTCCTTGTGGTGACAGAGCTTTCAAATTTTCCAGAAAACTTAAAGATCATTTCAAGATTTTTTAACATATTGGACAGTTTAAAGCAATTATCACTTTAGCCAATACAAGGATGAGACCTTACAATCATGGATTATTGGTCGATATATTCTTGACGATCAAATAGAAAAGACTAGCATAGGAGTGCATGTTAAGTAAATTGAAATCCAATACTAATTTCTAGTTTCTTTCACAGATCACGGCTACAAATATAGAAGCTGGAAACAGGTAACCCTCAACAGCTGGGAACATGTCCAGATCTAAAGGTTCGTGCTTTAAGAAAATCAGAAGACACAAGTTCCAAACAATAGCAATAATATACTAGTAAACAATAATAGAACCAGTTCAGTGCTTACAGGAACAACAGAGTAGAAACCATTTGGGATTGTTCAGAAAGCATTCCTGTCACCCAGAGGGTCCTTGAAGCTGCTTGATATGACCATTTATCATATTCGCTTTCCTCAGTTGTCTCTCCATTTCCCAGAAGTCCTCCTTTTGAACCCAAGGAAGCAGATCCAAGGTTTTCAACGAAGTTGGAAGACCACCATGTAGCAGTAGAAGACTTTGATTCATCTTGAGTGTCCTCCTCCATCTCTGTAAATGCCTGAATGCAAAACCATCTAATTACCGGTTCTTAATAATGGAGCTTATAAATGTATAGTTTTTCACCACCACATTAATTTGTGAACTTTTTTTGCTTCAATCCTCAAAGCTCAAGACCACAAACCTTAAAGATGGACAAATAGTTCAAAAACTCAAGATGTAGGAACAAGCAATAGTTCACCTCCGAAGCCAAAAATGATTGACTTGACAAAGGCCTGCCACTTTTTCAGGGATTCTCTTTAATAGCTCTAAAAAACCTAGAGTGATGCAAGGTTTTCTAAATAAAATGTAAAGGATGTAGAAACAAGCAACTGTCCACCTCCAATCCTACCCAAACCCAGTCTTTGACCACCACTACAGGCCAGAGAAGAAAGACAGGAAATCTGCTGGAAATCTTGTCTCGCCTACGCCCTACGGTTGAAATGCCAAGCACCTTTGCTATTGGTATTATACCTACTTCTTTGATTATATATGGTATACAAGTTATTTTCCTTATTGCAATTAAATCTCATGGCAATAATACGAGAGCCAGGTAAAAATTATGGATGCACTATCAATTTGAACTTTTCCAAGATCTATCAATTTGAACTTTTCCAAGATCCTAGCTAACAATGGTCGTGAAGGGGATGTATTATGCCCACTTAACCTGGCTTTTGCACCGAACAACATTACATGAACAGCAGAACCAAAAGATCATCCTTGAGTTTAAAGTTTGATCTTCGCTCTCATTAATTAGAACGCAGATAGTCTGTGGAGCAACAAACAATTGCCCTAACAAAGACTTGACGTGCAAGACATAAATCTCACTTTCGATTTCCCAAAAGCTGTGTATAAGCAATAAACTACATCTGCAGGGTATTCATGAGTCATCTACAAGACTTAAAGGTCTGTCCAAACTCATTACTGCATTGTTAGAACAATATAGACTACACAAAAAAATGTCAAAATATTGTCTTGGCCATCAATTTCATTCATTACCATTCAATTAAGAAACCAAGAGATGGTCCCAATAAGAAACTCACAACTACCGGCTACAAAGAATGAACAGACCATGCAGTTCATAAATTTGAAGTTACAAAAAGAAATCTCTCGCCTAAGTCGATCGTACAGATCTTGAATTACACCTACGGCGCCACTCAAAAATCAAGAAACCGCAGCAACTCCAATTCAATTTAGCAAAGCCACGTCGACAATAAAGCAACAATCCAACATAGAACTTCAAAAAAAGGATAAAAAAATTAAACCAAAAAAATTAAACTGAAACAAAATGCAAGTAACGAAATAGTACAAAAGGGTGAGTATGTTTACCACCGACAACTCAAGTCACATTTGAGTATTCCCAAACCCCAGTTCGTGAATATTCCAAAATATTTTGAAATTGAATTGAAATGAGCTAACTGTAATAATATATAGAACAAATGGTACTCCCTCGGCCGCCAAAAAAAAAAAAAAAAAAAAAAAAGGAAGATATTTTCTTTTTCATTTTTATTCGCCTCAAATTACCAAGTGTTTAGCAACTATTCAGATTATAATATGGATTATAATCTACTACGTATCATCATTTTATATTAGTTGCTCTTTATAGAAAGTAAAAGATTGCAGCTTGATTTTTACTTTTTGACTTTTTAAAAAAAATAAAATTAATAAAATAATACCGTCTGTCAGATTATAATCTAAATTATAATTCAAGTGAGTTGCCAAACACTCTATTTTTTTTTCTTAAATTAATTTTTAATATATCATCATTTATTGTACAAGTTAATCAACAACAAAAAATAATTAAAGTGAAATATTAAATGAATTAAATAATATTTTAAAAAATATATTATTAAATTATACAATTTTAATAATATTAAAATAATATTTTCTTAATTTATACAAAAAATAAAAGAGAAATACTTTTGTCGTGAGGCGGAGGGAGTAATACAAAAAATTTGATACTTGTTCACGTGTACTTGATGTACAATAGATTATGCATGGTGCACAGTGTTTATTACCTGCGTTAGGTCGAATCAACGCGGAACAAATGCATTTCTTTTAGTTCATTTGCCATATGATAAGATTGCACGCCCCTAACCTTTTGAACAGGTGCTAAAGAAGACCTCGACATATATGTTATTTGGGTTAATTTCACATATAATCTCCAACCTTTGAAGTTAGTATTAACTGAGTTCCTAATTCTTTTTAAACCTGCTAAGTCTTCAGTCTTTCATTAATTCACACATAATTCTCTTTTGACTGTTTCTTTAATTACACCGTTAATTTCTCGAATAAATTATCATTATACCCCTCATCATTATACCTCCTTTTCGGCCTCATAAGGGGGAGACTTCCCCCCTTTTGGCTGTCAAGTTTCTGGCAACCAAAGTGCTATCATTTCCGACAGTATAGAGGGAGACTTCCGCCTAAAAGCTATCGCAAAGAACAGTAATTCCTGACAGTTTTTGGTAAAGGCTGTCGGAAATAGCAGTCGTTTGTTGTCATTTCCAGCGGCCAAAAGGGAGGAGTTCCCCCCCTCCCTTTTTTTCTTTTTCTTTTTCAAAAAATTTTTATATTTTTAAAATTTTTGTTTCTTAATTTAAAATAATAAGAGATATAATGGTGATTTATTTGAGGAATTAATTGTGAAATTGACAAAAACCGCTAAAAGAGATTATATGTACGAATTAATGAAAGTTTGGAGACTTAATCGGTTGAAAAAAGGTTAAGGACTCAACTGATACTAATCACAAAAGTTGGGGATGATAGGTGAAATTAACGCATATTATTAAGAGAGACTCTCTCGACCGAATTAACAGTAACCGTTGGTCATTATGGCAACTCAAGATAGTCAATGATTGCCATTGATTGCTATGTCAACTCAACGCGTAAATATGCACATGCTCATTGTATATACAAACTTCGTTCTTGAATATTTTATAATTTAAGACATAGACAGTTTTGAAAAATTAAAATGCAGCTTGAATTTACTATAATAAACTTTACTAGAGCCATGATGGTACCAGACTACTATATGATATAATATCAGCTACTGATGTGAGCACAAATCAAATTAGTAGCTGATATTATATTATTTGTCGAGTGCGATAAAGCCTTTTGCTATATCACATATCATTTTGAAACTCTATTTTAACCCCCACCCCCCAAAAAGGCCCCTTGTGTGTAATGTATACAAATTTGACATATCCTTTTTACTAGAATGATTATAAAAAGATCACTATCACTTAAAATAAAGTAGAGTAATTTACACTTAATGTCCCCAATCTTTAATTCTACTTGTGTGAATTTCTAACCTTTTTTAAAATTCCCAGTCAGGTCTCTGTGGATGGAAACCATCAACTCTACTGTTAGTCAACACCAATTCCAATATATAATTAAAGGTAATTTTAGTATAATACAAAAATAAATATTTTAATTTAAAAAATAAAAATAAATTTAAAAAAAAAAAGAAAAAAAGGAGGTAGGGACTCCCCCGCTCTGCTGCCATTTCTGACGGTCCTTTAGATGCCGGAAATGACAGAAGGGAGTCTCCCAATGCAGCAAGCATCGAGTGAGAGGAGAGTCCCCCCACATCTCTGCCATTTCCTCTAGCCGCCGAAAATGGCAAAGAGGAGGGAGGGGAGTCTCCCCTCACCTCCGTGCTTGATGCACACCTGCTGTCATTTTCGGCGGACAAAAAGCTACCAGAAATAGCAGCAAGGTGGAGAGGGAGTCCCCACCCACTTTTTTCCTTTTTTATTTATTTATTTTTACTTTTTTAAATTAAAATATTCATTTTTGTATTCTCCTAAAATTACCCCTTGTCATATATTAGAATTGGTGTTGACTAACGGTAGAGTGAATGGTTTCCGTCTAAAGGGACCTGGCTGGGGATTTTGGGAAAAGTTGGGGATCATACAAGTAGAATTAAAAGTTGAAGATGTAATCTATAAATACTTGAAAGGTTGGAGACGTTAGGCGTAGATTACCCCAATAACATATTAGAGACAACATTCAACGACATAAAAGATTGAGAACACCATTGCAACTTGAGTTAAAAAGTCGTTTCCAGTAAGACAGGCCACTCTTCATTATGTACATGGTCCACCCACTCGAATTTAAGAAGCCCATAACGGACCTGTGGCTCCGTGCGCTTCAGAAACCGGCACCTCAATCAAAGTCCAACCGCATACAATTTTTTAAGAGAACCTCGAAGTCTAGCTGAAGCCCCAAGAGGATGTTTAACTACACTGCTAGAAAACATTTCCCACCACTTGTTGGATAACGGTTCATATTTTGTAAATTGCTGTTGAGAGTACAACTCTGTTGAAACTAACAGGAGGTTCTCTCCCCTTTTGGGAACGTGAGGACAGTATCATTTCTGTTGGTAAATGAACTTGTGATGCATCTGAATGATGATCCAAACTGGGAAGGCAGTGATTGCTAAGTTATCAGGTGAAAACTGAACAGATCACCACTAACCAATTAGGCCTTTTGCTCAATCAACTCAGGAAGCAATTTCAGGTCGAATCTCACGCTTACAAACTGGACAGAATGTTGCCCATTTGGTCAGCCATGAAATCACACAGCCGGCATGAAAATCTGGAAAACAACTTTAAAAGGAAGATTAGAAATTGCATCACCATGTGACAAAAGCAATAAGAAGTCGTGGCTAAAGTAAATGCTGATCCTTAAAAAAGCTGCACTATGCCAGTTAGACCAGACACAGATACATTTGCAATAATACCAGTGATAGGCTAAAAGTATCTAACCACATGTTCAATATTTATATGGATAAAATATCATTTCTTTTTCCTTTCTTCAGACCATCCATTGAATAAACTACGTGTCACACAACAATGCAAGTAATTTCAAGTAAACGTAGTTTTTCCATTCTGGTGATTAGAAATCTAACTAGTTATGACTCTACTTTTGTTAGTTCTAAGATTAATATACCTCCAGTTCTTATATAAGAAGAGGGGTGGTCAAGCTCAGGATCCATCATCTATGTCTATACAACAGTAAACACAGGATTCTTGAGCACTTGTTTGGAAAAATTCAAACCGTGCTTTGCTGCACTAAATTGGTGTGAGGGTAAGGATCTAACTGGCACTGAGGCTAAAACTGCTAGTCCAAGTGCCAGTAAGCATTCTAAGGACAATGATTGGAAGATTGAAACCAAGAAGTTTCTTGGATCCAGATGAACATCAACAGATTCGACAGGCTTTGAGCATGCTACATGTTAGTAGTAAAGGTGAGCACGTCATGCAACTATTAGCAGCAAGTATTAGATTTTCTATTATGTAGACACCCTGCACACTTACGGGTAGAATACTCTAGTGATCAAAATACCACGCTGAAGAAAATTGTTACTGAAATTCATATATAGATTATAGATCATAACGTAAAAGTTCCTACACGTGTATTGAAAGCCCAAACGTTACCATGTTGGCAGGGAAGAATTTTGAGGCTCTCCCCATCTCTGTAATCCTCAAGACATATTGCACATGTCTCCCCAGAGTAGCAAATCAGTTGAGCAGCATTAAATGTGACACAGGGAAGAATATCCACTACCTTACCATCAATAACATGCCTAGTTCGTTGCTGATTTTGTCTGTGGTTGCAAGTGAAGAAGATTGTAGCTAGGATAGATACAACCACGAGAAGCGAGATAAATGATATTACCAGCACAGTCCAGGCAGTTTCATCAAGAGATAAAACTATGCAACATTCACTTTCCTCTGCTTCAGCATGCTTCCTCAGGGTCTCCCCAGCTTCATTTGAGACAAATACAGCAGGCATCCATATTCCCCCAGGGTTTCCCATCACTGTTTCATTAAGATGAAAAGACAAAGTGAGTCATAAGCAGAAAGACCAGCTCTCTTACCTCCAAAAAATAGATTATAAGTAATGAGAAAGATTTCAAGAATAAACGAGTTGAGTTATTATCAATGTCCCAGAAGGCAAAAAATGCGGCAAGAAACCTCAAGCCTTGCCCAGGAAAAGCAAAGGCATTATAAAGCATTTCCATTACCATTTTTTTGTATGTTCTAATTAACCATGACTATTGTACCTATTTTTTGTTTTTCTATTTATCAACTCTTCCTTCTATTATTAATTTATTAAACTCTTAAAATAATATCCAACAAAAAAATGAAAAGAAAAAAAATAGGTGAACGCCTTTTGCCAACTAAGCTCGCCATAGGCCTTTCTCCACAGTTTCTCTTTATGAAGCATGTTCTCCTCACACGTTGATTGTGTCTTTTCTTTTCTTGCATTTTAGAACATTGGATATTACCACTATTTATATTCAAACAAAAAGCAATTTGAATCCCTTGTTTGCCACGATAAGGCAGATATCGATCGTCTCATATTCAGGAGGGCTACAATACCTGAGGTAGCCATAAGCAATATGCACGTCTAAAGAAATTGAACTTGTTAATTTCTAAAAATTTACCAATTCTGAAGAAGTAGATAACTTCATCACTAGAGATCCAAGATCAGATGATAATGAGACCACGCATGTCGAGGACCAGCACTCACTGCTTGAAATACCAACTGCCTATCAAGTTTATTAACAAATACTAGAAGCCATCCAACCTAATAAGTTAACAATTTGAGCATGGAATAACAGAGGATTTTGTGCTTTCTTTAGAATGTGATTCTTCTGATGAGCAGTTACTTTGAGATCCTCCCTCGCTCCATTGTTGGAAAGTTCTGGCCTTATTTCAATATATAACCATAAAACTTGTCTTATATATTTGAATGCAACTGCTTTATAGAACTCAAGTTTGAATATAGTAGTAGCTAAATGTCCTTTAGTTTATAGACAAGCTAAGAAAGGCAACAGTGGCCCTTTTTGCACTAAATGTCCCTTAGTTTGTAGACAAGCTAAACAAGCTAAGAAGGTCACCCTGAGCTGAAATCTTTTGTTAAATGAGCACAGTACTAAAGAGTCTACGTTATTCGTCGGATGGCCCAATATCTCGCATAGTGGCCCTTAAGGTATAGGTAAACAAAGCACTGCTCTTAAAAAATCCAGCTTAGAGCAAAATAGTCAGCCCACTTGGCCAAAAAAGTTCTATTTTCCTACAACAAAAAATTATAAAAGGTCAATATCCGGATTTAGAAATCAAAGAGAGTTCATAATGAAATATTGTAGATTGTAGGATGTTAATGATTCAAGCGAATCCTCAACAGCCTGTCTCATGTTGTCTCATCCGACTTAGAATCCAATACAAACTCATTGAAGTAAAGAGTAGGGCTATGAAGCACGGAAACTCTAAAACGGCTAGCGTGTCGTGTCGGAAACGTTTTGGAAACCGAAACTCTCAGGAAACTCTTCGGAAACGTTTAGGAAACTCTTAAAAAGTTTCCTAATTTTTAATAAAATTCGGAAACTCTATGGAAACTTTATGGACACTTTACCGAAACTTTTAGGAAACTTTTAGGAAACTTTACGACAAAAAATTTTAGATTTTTATTTTTAAAAAAGGGAAAACTTAATCATAGTCATGTTAAAAAAATTATAGATGCTAATTTCATTAACATTTTAATATAAAATAAATATTTAAACTAACTTAAACAAACTTAATTAAATTTCTTATATATTGAGAAAGAAGTCTAAGGATTAACCTAGTTCTAAGTTGCAAACGTTGAACTTTTGGGATAGTTCCAATATTGGCACATTAATTTCGCTATTCAACCCCAACATTGGCATATTAATTTCGTTGCTGGGACTCATGGTAATTAGTTATGATTTCAATTATATCTTAACCAAATCATAGTAGTTTTTAAAATTAGTTAAATTGCTGGGAACACCAGGAACGGAAATTTAACATTAGTGTTTTGAGGTTGCATATCTTTTTTTTGCTTGAATTTTGAGGTTAAATATTGAAATTATAAATAAAAAAAATACTAACAATTACTACATAACGTTTCCATAGCGATTCATGTCCTATATTTTTCAAAATCAGGTTTCTCCATGTCCGTTTCATGTCCCGTTTTCGTTTCCGTGAACCTAGGAATAAGGGTAACCCAAATAAATATTTGAATATGGTTATTTCAGGAATTCAATATTGAAGCCTTCATTCCATGCCACTACACTAGTGCTACTTTCCTTTCGGTAGTTTCTACAGTGCATCAGCCATCAGATGTTTGTCCTCTCCGAAACAGAGGTTCCCCCCCTGGCAGAATCGACTCTAGTAACTAACAAGAATGCTCCCATTAATCGATGTTTATAACAGTAGGAGCATGATTTTCAAATCCCTAAATCAAGCAGGAGTGGTTTCCAGCCTTTCCAGGTACTTTCAAGTTGCTGATCATCTCATTTAAGTAGAGGATTTCCTCTAATTCTTAGACCTTTATTTAGAGCACTTCTTTTTTTTACTATCACTCAAACATTTATTGCCAGAATTTTCACCAATTAGTATCACAAAGTTCCATACTTCTTGGTAAATGAGAGAGCATTGCACATGTCGAAATCAAGGGGAGAAACTAGAAAAAAGGATGAGAGAGTTGACTAACTGGAAATGAGGTTGTAGTTATGCTGATCATCATAGACCACTGCCGCCTGGAACCCGGCATCCTGAGCATTTCTAATCTTCTCCTCGAACGCGCATTTGCCTCTGATGATCAGGGCAATTCTTGCAATTTCAGGCCCACCAACTTCAACTTCATTGAACAGAGAAGAGCAGGCGTCGAGTGGAGCAGCCAAATGCAAAGCTCCACAAATCCTACTACGATTAACCTTCTTAGCTGCATATACAAAATCCAAAAATGGTAAACAAACAATTGAATACTACTAAGTAGTAATAAGCACTATAATCGACTTCACAGAAACAGAGGATTAAGTGGGGTTTTCGGTACTAAATCTTGCAGGAGAATCCACGAATGATAGGGAAGTGGATTTAAGATGAACGATTGAAGAAGTGGGACTAATTAAACAGCAGAGAAACGCCACGCAGAAAAATAATCTTATCATTTCATTCTCAATTCAAATCTCTGCCTTTCGGAATTCTAAGGACGGGAGGTGAATAGGTGATCATCGTTTCTCCAAGACAGTTCTCTGTTGCAGTTTCATCAAAGGTCAAATTCTTTTATCTAACTATCAATTGGGTCACTGAATTTTATTTTATGTATATACTGCTTTTTCACAACGGAATCGACTACAATATTTTGTAAAAGAAGTGACGATAAAGGGAGAATGACAGAGGCCGAGGAGTTAGCAATGAGGTGTTGTTTCTCTTAATTGAAAAACATTATAATCCCACCTATTATTAATTTAACTACTGACTTAACAATTGCTCATTTATAACTATAAATTTTAAATTTTCATTAAATCTACACACTCATTTTAGCTACTATAATTGATCTTTATAATTCAATTTAAATAAATAAATTCAAACATCCACTAAGAGCTTGTTTGAAGCTCTTTATTTTTTGAATTTATAAAAGGAATTTATAATGAATAGTAGATGTTTAATTGAAGTTTGAAATGTGCGGTAATTATTGAGTAGTTGTCAAATCAACAGTCAAATCATGATAGGTGAAATTATAATAGGAAAAAATAAAGAGTTTGAAACAAGCTCTAAATTTATTTTTCTAATACATATCAGGGAGAAGTATAAATCCAGCTATTACTATTGAGTAATGATACACATCCCTACTAGTTCACCGGTTGCTTTATCGGTTGACAATTTTAACTTTAAAAATCTAAATCTCAAATAAGTCAAGTGTCTTAATTGACAGCTTTATTTTTTAACTTATTTTTATAATTTTTGTCAACCGATAAACTAACTGATAAACAAACAGAGATGTTTATCATTATTCATTACTATTAGGGGTAAACAAAATAACTGAAACTGAGTAAATTGAGTCCGTTGGGGAAAAATATGAGACCGAAAATTCGGGTTTCCATTTTAACTTTAAAAACGTAAACAGTTTACTTCAATTAAAATTTAATTCTGACACTATTTTTTTCCAATATAGTCCAAATTTAGTAGTTTTGCTACTATTTTTTTTTTAACTTTTGTGCTGTTTTTGCAATTTTATTACACTTGCTTTTAATTCAAATTCCAATATTTTTTCTCTTAGTTTGTTATCATTTTTATGTGTAGCAAATTGTAACCTTATAAAATATAAAAACTGAAAAAAAAAAAAACCAAAAATTAACTAAACGGAAAGTGAAAGCCAAATGCCCCGGCGTAATTACTATACAATATATATCTCCCATCTGGAAGGGAATGATATAATCCCCCAGAAGATAAATGGCACCATACGCATATGTAACATGTACTTAGGCGCGTCACATCAATCTATCAGGTGATTTTACCTTTATTTATTTCTACCAAGACACTATGATAAACATGAAATTTTACTAGCATTACAACAAGACATACAATAAATTATTACATACTAACACGACTTACTCCCCAGCCACATAGCACGTAGTGCATAACATTCAACTGGTATATATAGTTTACGAGGGGGGATAGACTTGCAATATGCAAAAAGCTTTTCGGCCCAGGAACGAGTAAAGAATGAGAAATTCAGGCTGAGGTTTGTCCTCGTCGGATGGTTCTCCCCAAACCCACTCTCCATCTTCATTCCTAACGATACCTTTGTTCTTCTCAGCCCACCATGATTCTGGAATCAAATATTCATCCTTGAGAGCTCCGCCAGACTTGTTGACCAAAGCCAAACTCCTCTCCACCTGTGGTTCAAATTCTTTGTCATCCCCATTCCAACCTGCCACTGTGTGTAAACTAGCCTCCAAGTTGTGCCGGTCAAAAAGGTCTAAAGAACGCTTCAAGTGGGGGGGATTTTCTGGTGTCGATTTCTAGCTCGACACCTGTGTTCACATACCCCATAAAGATTGGGTAGCGTGGTATAAGATCAATCATATTCTTAATCTGCAAAATCTTTAGATTTGAAAGCTGGTTCACTCTGTCATGGAACGCTTGCTTGCCCACTTTTGGACCTGCAAATGCAATGGCAGTGACAGGAGTTCCAGAAACAGCATTTTCAACAAGATCAAATGCTGATAAAACTGTTAAACTTCCACCAAGACTATGACCTGTGACTATTATGCTGAGATTCTCATTTTCATACTGCTTTTTTATTTCTTTAATCTTTGTCCAAAGTTATGATCTTGCACTTAGTTTCGTGAAGGTTGAATCGGGATTGTCAGAAGTATAAATAGAGAGCCAACCTTCCATAACTTCAGGCACATTCCCTTCATCGCTGGCTAGAGAACCTTCGGACGGCAATAATGGCTGGATAGGTACCGGCAATGCTTTCAAGTTGTTTAGCCATTCTATTGTCCGTTTGGTGCCACGCCATACAACATAAACTTCACGCCGGCTTGAGGATTGACTAACTTCATCGGTGGTGACCGCAATGTAGCCAATCCAATTGGATTCCGTGTCCCATGCTTTGAGGGATAATGAGCGTTCAATGGAAGCATCATCCGCGTCGCCCCCAACTTTGCATGTGGCATAGAGAAAACTAGCAATTTGGTAACTGGAAGCTGATTCGAGCATGACTTTGTTGAAGAAATTCTTCTTGCCATATCTACTGCTACCACAGTACTTGGAATTTTTGTCATTGTTGAAGGCATCATTTGTGGCTTGACAGAAATTGCCACACCGGAGGATGAGGCGCCGGAGGCTGAGGTCTAAGGGTTCGAGGAGGCCTTCCCAATTGTTGCTTCCAAGTAATTCAGCCCATGTTGGCTCTAGTGCTTTAGATTTTTCCATTCTTGTGGAGCTTAAGATTTTGGAAGTGTTCGTTGCAAAATGAGTGCTATCTAGCAGAGGTATATATAGATGAAGTTTCTAGGAGTGCATAACATACTAGGTATTTAAACATGTGACATGAGATGGCAACACCCAAAAATATCTAAGAGCTCGACACACAAAAATGTCTAGAAGCCCATGTGACGTGACATTAGAAACTCGAAACTGCTTTTGAACTTGTTTGAGTAATTTTTTTTGAAAGTTTTTTGTTGATATACAAGAGTTATTAAAGATTTAGTCGGATCAAAATGATCCGTGCAAGTTGACAAACACAAAATGTTAAGTTAAGGTGGACGTTTTAAATGAATATTATATATAGGCACTATGACAATCACGTATAGTTTATGACATTTACTATAGTGATACTATCTACAGATAAAATTAATTTATGAATTGGATTTCATTCAATTGTCTATGGTTCTATTGTGTGTACTCTAAGGTAGAAATCTTGTATAAAGAAGTATTGTATAAATGTGTATCACTCTATGTTAAGTATATTTAATATTAGATTGAAGTTATACAAAAGATGTCGCATACTCAAAATGGTCCTGCCTTTTGTGTGTGCCTCATGCCCACATCCTCGTTGCGTGTGCTTGTACCAGGACATTCTGGCTTATATTGTCCTTTTACTTTCAAAAATAAAAACGTGCCAAATTAAAAAATAAATAAAGTATCAAATTCAAATAATTAATAAAGCTATTTATAAGTGGTGGCTTACTTAATTTTTTTTGCATAAAATAGTTGAAGGGTGGTGCTGGAATTTTTTTTTCTTGTAAAAATTGTATTGCAATGCTTTAAAAAAAAAAAAAAAAAGTTAAATATGAATTGTCCGACCCATCATCACCGAGTCCAATATTAAGTCTAAAGAAGGCTTTGTAATTGTGTCAAAAAACTTGGCTATTCCTCACTAGGCGACACACACATAATTATATATGTATAATAACATGTACGCATACATACGTGGCACACATCCAAATTAAAAACACCTCACACTTGTATAGTCGAATGTGTGTTACGTATACACGCAAAATATGAAAGAAGGCAAAGAAAAAGATATTAATAGCAACAAAGAGCAAGAAATTAGCAGCACAAACACATTAAAATCAACTCAAAAAGATGTGCCATATATGGGAGATTCAAATATTAACGAATTAAATTAAAATAATAAACAATTTATTTAACTATATATATATATATAATGTAACTCGACCCTACTTTATGATCTCCTTTAAAATTTAAACTCATATCCAATTTTAAAATAAAACCCAAACTTGAATAATCAAACACCATTATTTACTAGTACTATTAAATTTGTAAAATTTCAAAACAAATTAGCAACATAGATATTTACTTTTATGGATTAAAAGAAAAAAAAATGAAAAAAAAAATGGAGTTTGGTTTGGGCCTACTAGCCTAGCAAATTCAACCCCTAGGTCTGCCCCTACAGAACACTTAGCATAATCTCATTTTCCTACATGTATCACATCAGGTTCAAATAAAAAATTACTCCATGTATGTATGTAAAGATTTAAGTCAACTTGTATACAAAGCAGTAACCTAATAAGACATTGTGCTATATATTGATAAGCAAACAAAACACTGACTGCAAAAAGATATGCTATGATGGTTGGATATTAAAGAAAAATAGAGAAAAATAGTTATAGAGAAGGTATAGAGTATGGGGTTGGAGATATTTTTTAAAATAGAGTATTTTATATTGTATCTTAGAGTATTGGTGTTGTAAAATAGAGTATGAGGGTTGAGATGCCCTAATATTAATACATCAAGATGCATGCCAATTGTCTAGGATTTTGTATCACTTTATATTAGTAATGACGAAAGCTAGCAGTAACAAGTTAACGGGTTTAGTTTACAGCTTATTTTTCTCATCTTTTACATAAGTGCTCTATTATTCCATGATTTTCCTAAAACAAGCTTAAAATTTTTCCCTATATATAATTCCATGTAATACAAATTGATAATGTTTAACGATAACTTTGATGAGTGCTTTAGTGTTAACATTCTCATCGTCATTTTTGTTCCCAAGTTCATAATTTTATCTCGATGTATTAATGTATTTTGTTTTATCGGAAAGCTCAAATCTCCACACTTCCATACCGACAATTTTATGTAACTTGGAAGTTTGCTCATTTGTTCACTTATATACTATCAACCTAAGATATTTGTTTCGAAAATAAGCATGCAAATCACAAGTTTAGGCGTATCAACTTGTTAGAGCGATACATAGAGCTAGCAAACAAGAAAATGTGGTACCATTTTTCACGAAGTACCGACGCAAGTAGATAATGAAAATTTATGGTCCATACACTATAAGAAAACAGCTGATTACCGACGGACAAATCCGTCTGTAACTGTGGTAAATCCGTCGGTAATCCTTATACTCGACAGATGAGGGCCGTCGGTGAAGGCCGTCTGTAAAAGCCTTGTGAGTGATTACCGACGGCTTCTCAGGCTCCATCGGTGATTACCGACGGCTAAGCGACGGCATATCTCCGTTGGTGATTACTGACGAAAAGGTCCGTCAGTGATTACCGATGGTTGTCTTGCTGTCGGTAATCGCCAATGGCTCCACAGTTGCCGTTAGAGATTACCGACGGACTTTGCGCCCATCAGTAATAATAGTAGCTCAATTTGTATAAAAATTTAATTTATTAATATCAGTATAATTTTCAATCAAAAATATCCTTTGTAAGCAACACATGTAACGAAACAGAAATATAATTTCATTTCTATATATAACAATATTAATGGATACAAAGATTTCTTTGCGGCAATGCAAAAGTTAATATAATATATTTAGCCGCACTGCAAAAGTTAATAGGCAACACTGCAAAAGTTAATATATACTAAGCCGCCATGGAAAGAGTCAGTAGATGAACGGGCATTCAACAGTTGCCTAAGTTCCTCCATCTCCTTATTGACTTCATCCATCTCCTAGCGGTGTTTCTCCTCCATTGAGATTCGCAACTCCTCCATGTTTTGTTTGGCTCCTTCATCCCACTGGTCTTAGTCATTCCTCAATAGCTTTCCTACATTGACAGAAAAAGCCCGAAATGCTAACTCATTTTCATTGTTCAATATTTAGAAAAAAAAAACACCATCTAACTATAATTTAGGAAACTTAAAACTTGAAGCAACTTAAACACAATATAAAGATCTAATTGCTAGCAAGTCCAATATTTCCGACAAGATAATAATAACTCAAACATCATCTCAAAATAAACAAAGTGAATTAATGACTAAAAGATACTCAACATGCAACAAATGGGGATCTTCTACACGCCTTTACACAAATTTAGTGTAGACGAAAAATATGTAGATCCAAACATATGTAAAGAAGTTATCCTATCACCATAACTAATTTTAATATAAGTCCTTGTAGTGACTAATTAATCAATCCTGAAGCCCCAAAAGCGAATCATTGTCCTGTGTTTATTTTTGCCCATTTAGTCAAATTCACTCTAGTTTAATTATTAACTTTTCATGGGTGATGGTCCTTGATGTGATTCCTGACAAGTTTATGGCTACGACCTCTATCGCAAACACCTTCCAAGTCCAACATCATCTTCTGCAGATACAGAAACAACTAATGAATTGATAACTTACATAAGTTGCTGGTCTCTTCTTGCGGATACAGAAAAATCAAAATTAGTAGTTTCTGGAAATTCTTACCATTCTTTTGTCCTTGATTACTTGCATAAGTTGCTGTCTCTTCTTTTTTGTTTCCTTGAATCATGGGTGGGCAACAACGTCTCTACTCCTCATGCATATTGAAGATTCTAAGAGAATACATAATAGAGCAGGACATAGTGCAATCAAACAATTACGACAAAACCATCAAATCCGTGCCCTATTTCGATTAAAGGAAACATAATTTGGCAAAGAAGCAAGGATAAACAGAATTATAAATTTCACTTCAAGTTATTACTTATAACTTTCTAAATTAATT
>CAVNYN010255214.1:0-11659 GCA_963692815.1 Nyctanthes arbor-tristis | reverse complement strand
AAAAAAAAAAAAAAAAACCCCAAGGAGGGTGTTCCATCCCTTTCTGCCACCATGATTTCATCTCTAAATTTAACTTGGTCTTATATAAATTTTTGGGTTCGTCCTTGATTTCAAACTAAAGCCATGGTAGCTCCAATTACAAACTAATTCCTGAGATATTCATTTATAAAATCTGATGATTGAATATTGAATTGGAAGGTCGACTTTGCTAGAAATCAGAATTGTATGTCGCATGCAATATGGTGGATGGGTTTCTGTAGCTCACTGAATTGTTCAGCCAAGAACACGTATGGCCAACCGCTTACTTGTCACTACGAGAAACATGGCAGGCTGTTAGTAATCTATGGTTCTTCGTAGATAGGCAACATATGTCATAAATGACTAAAATGGGAGCACATTGGTTTCATTCATTTTATGTACGGAGTTAAGGAAACATACCCTATTGAAGCAAAAGTGATTACGGTTGCAGAATCAAGGGGATGACTCAAGTACATACCTGCTTGTCTTGTTTCGTGTCCACCTACCAAACTCTCTACCCTTCTCCTTAGGAATCACAATAAGGAATCCCCAATGAAGAGCTACTGCATAAAAAACAGTACCTGGTGACACACTCTCCTACTTGCCCTTCTTTCTGTAAACTTTTTCAGTCAAACAATGTCAAGCCCCCCAATTTTCTTACCATATTATCTCAAAATATCGGTGGCAGAAGCATTTAAATATATATCTCCATTCAAAATTGAGGACAAAACTTTACAAATACAATTCAAAAATATTGAGATGATTTCGCCATGTACTCTGATAATTAAGTGTATTGTGGGCTACCCACAATGAAACCTCGGCCACACACCGAAATCTCGATCATATACATGTATCTCCTCCACCTTTGGGACGATCTGGCCACAATGCTCTAAATTCAATACCTACAAGATTGTAGAAGATGGGGAGTGAGTACAAAGTACTCAGTGAATAACCAAATATCATGATTTATCCTTCATTTAAGAAAACACATTTTTGAGAAAATCATGTATTTCACAAAGCCTTTAGATACACAAAGCCATTGAATGCACGAAGGGGCTCTATCACTAGTTAAACTACTACCTGTGGTGCGTACACAATTGGCCAAGACCATATAGCAAGGCCACAATGATTACCACAAAGCCAAAATGACCAATACCACATAGCAAGGTCATGTTCCACAAAGCAATTCAAAACAGGTAGAGCATTAACTAGCGATACAAATGCAATAAATCAATCTTTCTTTCCATAACAATGCATAAAGTTCATGTTCAATTATTAAAGCTTAATGCATGATTGAAAGAGAAACAAAACACCGGTTACTCACCTCAAAGATTTGTCAAAGATTTCTCTAATTCTAAGTGAAAAATACCTCCAAAATCTTGCTCATTAAGTTGAAATTTTTCTATATATGAGAAGGGGCTCTTTTCAAGTAGTAAATAAATGTTTTGGTAGGTTTTTGTTAGTGTTTTTCCACACTTTCTAATTTTGGATGGTAAGTCGAGGGTTTGGAGCAACTTGAGAGCTTTCCTTTGCTTGGGGCCTTTTTATACTTGTTAGACTTAATTATATTTAAGTAACAACTGAAATCCACAAATTGTAAAAGTAACAACTGTCTTGCAACTTTGCAAAACTAAGACCAATCCTTAATCACACAAATAGCACGTCTTATAATTCAAATTATAAAAATAACAAGTGTCTTGCAATTTGGCAAAAAGGAGCAAATTCAAATGTCTTCATGTTTGGAAAATCTAGCATGACTAATCTTTGGCCATTCTCTTGCGATTATATCTTGGATCATATCAATTAATAGCCGTATTTTAAATTTAGGCATTTATTTGAGTAATAAACTTTTAGTTTTGGAATGAAAAATTCAAGTATTTATTCCATTTGTTGGCAAAATAATTATCGTAACACCAAATTTATTGTTGAATTTTTTGGGGGATGTTACAAACAAGGTGCTATCTCTGCGTTCACAGAGTTAGCCTTGGTCATTGCCACCTGTAATACACCATTTTCATCGGCCATGGTCCTTTCCTTCTAAACTCCTTGGCCGATGGTACCTTTAGAAACATCTAGAATCATTTCAAATCCGATGGTACCACTGAGGCTGGCTTGATCATCTGCCCAGTGAGGTTGTCCATCCAATCCCCCAGAATTCCAGTCGATATTGGTATCATGTTGCCGCTTAGACCAGTGATCATCTATCTCTTCATCAGTACTATTAGCAGGCCACTTATAAGTCTGCTCCAAAGGATCAGTGGACTAGTGTATAGGCTTATCTAGCCCACAAACACTACCATCAATATCACCTTCACTCATCACATCGGTATTCTTGACCTAAATAGACTGGTTCCAACAAGAATCACTCGGCATGACCCTGGGTGCGGCAATTCCATGATCATTACTTGTCTCTGCATCTTTCTCTAATCATGCTTCCGGTCGCTATTCCAAACCAGGCCCACCTGATATGATAGAGTCTTTGACACCTTGAACGTAGTTGCTTAGTGTCCCAATGCTTGCATGAATCTTCCTTATTTCATCAAGGAATAGGCTGTAGTTCAATGATCTACCTCTTTACGACATTTCATCAGATGGGTCTATAGTTTCCTCCCTTTCATCCTCCAAAATACTAGGCCTCTACCATGCTGACCGCTTTCTTCTTCTGGATTTGAAGAATTCTCTATAGTGCTGTGTGACTGTCGTGGCCGACATTTTCTCTCTCTAGAGTGTTCATCTTTTGACAAAGATTCCTGTGAAACACTGGGCAACCTCCTCCTCCGTCACTTGCTTTTAGCGTTTGCACTTCTGTTGCAAGGTCGGCTTGGGCCTTCAGAATCTCTGGCCCCAGGCAGCCCAGCAAGCCCAGAATAGGATCCTGCAGCCCCCTGCCACCAGTGAGAAGTACGTCGAGGGGACCATGTAGGAAACCATGAGGAGTCTATAATTGACACGTACTCCATATTCCACTCTTCTTCGGATGGAAATATTATGGCGTGGCATTGGAGCTGAGAATAGAGAGCAAAGAGCTTTGTGAAAAAAAAGGGACATAAGTATGTATGCGTTGAAGAATAAGAGAGTGCTGTAAGGTATTGGATAACCTTCTGTGTGTGGCAAAACAATCTCACTATCTATGTCTGGCTAGAAAAATCAGCCTCCATCACACCATACGCAGACTATATTCCCTAACGCTTGTTGCAGACCATATCTCCTCAACCAGTAACATCTCATATCCCCAAATCTGCAAGTTCATATTAGGTGATAATGGCATGGGCCGTATAATTATGTGATAAAAAAAATGACATCTAAAAGAAGGTTATTGACAAATAAATAAGAAATAACCTAGAAGACTATCAGCCAGCTGTATAGGGTGTACCTAACTGTGCCATTTTCCCCCTATTTTCTTCATTCTCAAGGCCTTGGAGATGCCAATCTCGCTGTAGTGTCTCTCCCAGGATATTGTAAGCAACCATGCCCCATGGACATGAATAAAATGCTTCCAAATCTTCTAAGAGAGTGAATGTGGACTCTGCTGTGGAGGTTTTGCTATCCCTGGTGTAGAGAACACTGAAAAGGCAGAGCAGTGATGCTAGTTGGTACTTGTACTTCATCTTCTTGCAGGACTTGAAAGTATCAACAATGTCTGCCAGCAGCACCTTTTTCAAGTCACCAAATAGACATTGTCTAAATTTAAACCCTGGCCTGTTTCACCCCATCACTACCTTCATTCTGCGAACCAGATGAATTTTTGGCCTGAACGCAGTCACATTGAAGGCTAGTGATAAGGGGAAATTCCTCAATGCCAAACCTTTCCAACTGTTTGGCAAACTTGAACTACATCATCTATGTTATAACCTCGTGCACAATATGCCCATTAAATTTTATTCCCATGACATCTAGCTTGTTCCCAAAGAAAGACTCCCTAAATTTGTCCAAATACTGCTCATCCAATTCTAATATGCTGTCAGATATATGCCGGTGTTGCTAAGGGTTGTGACTTTCACACTATGCCATAGGTTTTCCTTTGTCCTCTACTCATACTCCATGCTGCACAATGCATCACCACACTGTGATCAATAATGTGAAAGGAAAAACAATGTCACTTACTACATAATAAGCAACTGTAACCTATATAGATTCTAGATACAACCTATATTATGGATTCTATAATCTATAGTATAGATTCTAGATACAACCAACATTATAGATTCTAGAGTCTTAGGCAATCAGCAGTGAATAGAAATGATGATTAATAAAAACGTGAACTTTCATTGTATTTACATAGACGATTAATAGAAGTCAAGTGTTACCAAAGTAAGGAATAATGGGCCAATTCATTATTCATATATACCTAATCCCTCTTGAAACGTAGGCTAATTTCTGGGAAGAGTAGGCTAGTTCATATATGCCTAACTGACTGGTTCCTCTCCAAATTTAGGACAATTCAAATGATCATTTTAGCTTGCAAGATTCCACTTAATTAACAAGTATTCACATCTTTCTTCTCCCAAAAAAAAAAAAAAAGAATGATATTTGATTATGATGAACTTTTAAAATTTAGGGAAAGTGCTCAGTACTCAAGCATATTACTTTCATGTCAATTTATAAAAAAAAGTTGAAAATTGTAAAATTATCCCACGTGAACATAACAAACATAACTACCCAACTCATATAAGAGCAAGATTAATGTTAGGAGAACAATGTGCGACAAAAATATTGTAGGGGGAGGGGAAGATATGGGGCAATTATCTACAATTTATGCTTGTTCTTTTACATTTTCAACCCCCATTTTAGGTTTTCCCACCCCCACCCCCACCACTCATCAACATTATTTAGGTGTAGTGAAAAAGGGTTTTCCCCTTTAACATTAATCTAGCACAAAATATCATATGTGAAGAACATAAGCAATTTTCAAATGCCAGTTAAGAATTTAGGAATTAGGGTTAGCTTACGTTATGCCTTGGTTGCTGCACGAGCCATGAGTGATTGCCGATCTAATGGGAGACTCAACTCGACTCGACGAGACGATTACAAGAGGCAAAGTGACCGGATGTTAACCGGCTCACATTTGTGTGTGAGCTGTTGGAATTCAAAGGTTTCGTTCAAACCTTATGGCTATTTTCTACTATAGATGACAGTGGGGGGTGGGAGTTGCTTGTGCAAGCTAAAATTAAATGCCAGAAAAAACAAATATTTGTAAATTTTTAATCTGGAATATGTCGCCTTTTTCATTGGGTTTTTTTTTTTGGGGAATTTTATAAATTTTTGCAATATGGAATGAGCTTTAGGGTCCTTCATAGTTCATGTTGTGCAGTTCTAGAAATATAGCAAACTAAAAAATTTAAAAATTTATCAAAACAATGTCAACCATACGAAGTAACGTTTGATGAAGTAAATTTCTTGCATGATAGTTATATCTAGGCAACAATATCTTTTAAGGGCAACATTTATCCTATTAGCCCATATTCATAAACCATTCCTAAGAATGAACCTAGTCATGACAATCCCAACCATGTATTTGACAAGATCCTCTTGTAGAAAACAAATTTTAACCACTCATTCTGACAAAATTCTATTCCTAAAAAAAAAAAACTTTGTGAATACCCACTTAATTTGTATATCAACCTTTGTGTTAGGTATTTGCTACCTAATAAACCCAGGGCAATGATGGTAAAGTTGGATTGGATTAATTCCATAGGCAAAAGTCGCTGATTGGAAAATGTTATAGTGTCAAAAGTGTCACCCCAATTTGATGACGGACCAAGAGGTTTGTGTCTAGTTGAAGCAACTTATATTTAGTTTCTCTAAAAGACTTGCCCAAACATACCCTTGCAACTATTGTTGGTGACTAGACAAATGATTTTTCATTTCCTTAGTTGGCCGATTGGAATTGTCTTAAAACTAGAAGGATTGTTAAGTGATTCCTTACCTTTCTTTGCTGGCTATTTTTTGACTATTAAACATGAGGTTTGTTCATTCTTCTGATGGCCATTGAGCCTCCACTGCCTTATCAATATTCTTGTGAAAGTAGTGCCTTCTTTTGGTTTTTATTCTTTTTACCATAAGAGTTTGTATTAGGGTCGATTTTAGGTTACTCTTGTTCAGAAGAAAGACGCGGTTTGATGACTATTGACACTCCACAATCTGAGCCCTGATTGATTCATTCGATTCCATTCTTAGTCAGCTAGAGAAGAAGAAGATTTTAAATCATTCCTTTCATTATTTTCTAGTTCTTCATGTTTTGATCAATTTACATTGTAATTAATTTGATACTTTTGATTTCTTGTAAAGATATATATCAACAGCTGGTATTAGAGCCTTGTGTTAGGTTAAAGAGCAAGGAATTTATGCAGGATTGGCCAAAAAAATAAAAAAGATAACCGGATTTGGAGGAGAAGGAATAAACACTGAATCTGCAACCTCTGATTTACCCACTTCTAGCGGGTATATGGGAGATCAGAACAAACCAGGAGGTAGAGTAGATTGTGGGCTTTCAGCAGTGTAGGTGCGTGGTAGTAGACGGTGGTATGGTAGAGCTCCTATGACGGCGCGTGTGGTGAATGCCCTGGAACTGTAGTCCTTTCTTTCTGTACGTGACGGTGAGTGGGTTATCTAGTGGCAGCGCGGCTGTTGGCTTTGGACTCATCTCAGCCTGAGGATTCTATAGATAACAAAAGCTTGAATTTTGGAGGTCCCTAGGGTAATTTGTATTGAAACAGATTTGAGGTATATCGATCTACCCTTTGTTTAAATACCTCAGTTTAGTTGGCCATCGTGTGGGGTGGTCATTAGGCTTGTGGACTATCGTGGTTTGATAGTCATTACTTGTGGTAGACTTTTTAGGGCTAATGTCTTTCTTATTTGTAAAACCTGGCTGGGTAGGGAGCTTTGGTGTTACCTCTAATTATCTCATTGGTTGGAGGCTTTGTGTGCTTCTTTGCATGAGATGAGTGATGGGAAAAAAATTATCACATAATCTTTAGCATGTTAGCCTTTTAGGTGAGAAATTGGTGACTATTGAGATGTGGGTTACTCTTGATTGTTCTGTTTTTGAATTTTTTAAAGCATTGGTTGCTTGACAATCTTGGTGATTGTGTTTAGGGCTTAGTTTTTGTGACAGGTTTTTTGACCGGGTCAAAATAACTTTGGTAAGTTTGTAAATTCCTTTTTATTGGAAACCTTTTATTTTGTAAATCTAAACTTTGTGTTTTGTTTGCAAGTTTATTAGGTATCAGTTAGAGGTTTGCTATGTATTTGCTAACTAATAAACCCGGGGCAATGATGGTAAAGTTGGATTGGATTAATTCCATAGGCGAAAGTTGTTGATTGAAAAATGTTATAGTATCAAAAGTGTCACCCCAATTTGATGTCGGACCAAGAGGTTTGTGTCTAGTTGAAGCAACTTATATTTAGTTGCTCTAAAAAACTTGCCCAAACATAGCCTTACAACTATTGTGGTAACTAGACAAATGGTTTTTCATTTCCTTGGTTGGCCGATTGCAACTGTCATGAAATTGGAAGGATTTTTAATTGATTCCTTACCTTTTTTTGATGGCTGTTTTTCCACTATTAATATGAGGTTTGTTCATTCTTCTGATGACCACTGAGCCTCCACTGCCTTATCAATATTCTTGTGAAAACAGTGCCTTCTTTTGGTCTTTATTCTTGTTGCCATAAGAGTTTGTTTTAGGATTGATTTTGGGTTACTCAAGGTTGGAAGGAAGATGTGGGGTGGTGACTGTTGACACTCCATAATCTGAGCCTTGATTGAATCATTTGATTCCATCTTTAGTTGGCCGGAGAAGAGGAAGTCTTTAAATCATTCCTTTTCATTATTTTCTAGTTCTTCTTGTTTTGGTCAATTTACATTGTAATTAATTTCATACTTCTAATTTCTTGCAAGGATATATATCAACACTTTGTTCCACATAGATTTCACGGCCTGATATCTCTTGCTACACCTTTTACTTGGATATTTGATGTAATTGTCATCTCATTTCAATTTTAGCTGTAATTTTTCCCATTCACATTTGTCAAAAATTGTAGAAGACATTTCCCCTTAATGTAATTAAATAAATTTATTGTCTCGTCTATATTTATATTTTATTTTTTTATTTTTTATTTTTCGCACAAATTCATGTTGCCTAGGGAAAAAATTGAACATGAATAAATGAAAATAAAGATAATTCATAGCACAAATAAGTTTGCGTGAATAATGTCAAGAATATCATTAGTAAATTAACTTTGAATATCAAATATTTCACTTTAAAATACTAGCTAACAAATAAGATAAGATGATTGATCTTTGGTTGAACGACTGTAAGAAAAATGTATCCATGAGTCATCGGGCCTTTCTTCCACCTGACCATCCTTGTCGAAAGAAGAAAAAGCCTTTCAATGGAAAAATCAAGACTCGAGTTGCCCACTTACCGTTAACAAGAAAGAAGGTTTATGAAAGAGTTAAAAATATTAATGTTGTGTTTGACAACTTTTAAGAATCCACAGAAGAGTCTATGGAAAAAGAGATCTATTTTTTGGGATCTACCATGCTGGCAGCATTTGAAATAAGACGTTGTCTCGATGTAATGTACGTGGAGAAAAATATGTTCGATAGTGTCATCGGAACACTATTAAACATTCTAGCAAAGACAAAAGATGGTATCAAAGTTAGAAAAGACATGGTAGAAATGGGGATACGAGACCAGTTAACATCGCAAGAGGGAGAAAGCATATGTGTTTGCCCCTCGCATGCTATTCTTTGTCTAGACAGGGGAAAATAAGCTTTTGTGAGTGTCTAAATTCCATTAAGGTTCCATTTGACTATTCATCAAACATCAAGAGGCGTGTGTCGATAAAGGACTTGAAATTGGTTGGTATAAAGTCCCACAATTGTCATGTCTTAATGCAACACTTTGCATTGTGAGGCGTATTTCCAAAACATGTTAGACATGTCATAACAAAGCTTTATTTCTTCTTCAATGCAATTTGTCGTAAAGTTGTTGATCTGGATGTTATTATCACTCTATGTCAGTTTGAAATGTATTTTCTGCCATCTTTTGTTGACATTATGGTCCACTTAATTGTTCACTTGGCAAGAGAAATTAAGATCTGTAGTCCAGTATTCATGAGACACATGTATCCATTCAAGATATACATGGGTATTCTGAAAGGATATGTCAGAAGTCGATTTTGACCTGAAGCGAGTATAATTGAAGGTTATCCTAATGAGAAGGCCATTGAATTTTGTATTGATCACCTAGATGGTGTTGAAGTGATTGGTATCCCAAAATCTCATCATGAGGGAAAACTTGGGGGTAAAGGTAGGATTGGATTCTGATGAGTTTTGGTTTTACATGCTCGCCTTAAGGCCTAGCGACCTCTCTTTATAGTGTTCTTTCGGGGCCGAACCCTAGCAAGCCCCCGAAAATTATAGAACATTCTAGAGGCCGCTCATTCTAAGAGGATGGCATCACTTTCCTGGGAAAAACACTTCAAAACACAATTTTAAAGAGGTCGTTTAGTAAGAGGCTCCTTATGTAGACTAACTATGGCCCAGCCTACCTCCTTACCTTGGTGGGTCATAATTGAATTTCTTTCCTTATCACGCTTTCCCATAATAGGCGGCATTTCCAAGACAAACATTCAATCATTTCCTTATCTTTTGTTGTGCGATCATAGTACCTCCTTATCCAAAGAATCTCTCCTTGCGTCGCCCAATGCTTCAAGAAACACTTCCTCTGTGCTTCCACTTTTTTGAAAAAGGTAAGCATCCTCCCTCCTTATTGTGCAACATTTTCCTTTTTGTTTGTCTTGGGATATGTCAGATTTAGATAGTAATGTAGTTGGTGTTGGTGGGGATATTGATGTAGTTGGTGTTGGTAGGGATCTCACCGTGGCAACGTCTGGCGATGAGTCGACCTCAAGTGCTCCCTCATCTGAGGCCACCTTGTCGGATCTCCCTTCTGCCATGGTAACAAAGGTTGTAAAGCCCTCTCAATGGCAGCATCGCTAGGCACCGGCTGCCATAGGTGCTTCAGCTACCTGGCTACCTTCGAAAAGAAATACCTTCACCCCTTATCTTCTTAGGAAGATGGTAGAAAATTTTGGCTTAGATGACTTTTACACTTACCTAGTGGCGGGGAGTGAGGAAAAACTGCACATATGTAAGCCCAATGAAACCTCGCTCTACCTCACCCAATTTGAGGCTGGAGCTCGCTTCCCCCCTCCACCTTTTTTTGAAACAATTTTTCATCTTTTGTGGTATGGCCCCCTCGCAGCTAGTGCCTAACTAGTAGCGGTACCTTTTGTATTTGTTGTCATTGCCTTCTATGAACCTTGTTTACACGGTTTTCTTCCCGTGTAAATGTCCTAGATTGGATGTGTTCGTCACCTGTATATTCAAAAGGGTTATAATATGGTCAAACTCCCAACTCAAAGGTTCTTAGAAGGGGGTGTATGTATTTGTTGGGAAGAAGGAAGGGGAATTTCCTTTTCAACTTCATGGGTAACACCCTATCTTTCTAGATTTACTGATTATTCTAATATCACAGATCCTGCGAAAGTTTTGACCCTTTCAAAAGAATGGCTGAAGGAGAAAGTGGGTACGTGATAGCTATTAATAGATCAAACTCTGGCGGACGCTCGTATACGTAAGGGTGATTCATGTTCTTCCCTCTTGCATTTATTGTTTGTGTGTAATATCCTTCAATGTATATTTTAGTGTGTTGTTCTAATTCCTTATTACATGTATGGAGCCACTGAATTTTGGTACTTCAAAGGCTGAATGGGGGCGGCCTTGGCTAAACGGAGTGGGAAACGCTTCTCAGAGGCTGAGACTTTACAGGTGACCAAGGACTCACATAATGTCTCTGGTTTAAAGGTGGGCACGAGTCATGACATCGATGCCAATGTGAAGGCCGTGACAGACTGTATCGACCATAATCTTGAGGTGGAATTGGAAAAGAAACCTCCAACTATTTTTACAAGGGGCTTCTCCACATGGGTCCACAAGGTTTTCCTTTTCTTTTGTTCTTATGGTTATATATTTTCTATCTTTTTGTAGTAGTATATGATTATGGCTTTGTTTTGTAGCAGACGTTGACCTCAGGTAACATCACAGCAAGGAGCATCCTATTACTGGAAAAGGAAATGAAGCTTCTTACGTGCGAGTTAGAGGTAGAATAATCATGCAGTGCTGCTAAGGATGTTCGCATATCTCAGTTAGAGGAGCAATTGTGCGCTGAAAAAAGATAAACTAGAACGAGTAGTACCCGATTTAAGAGCTTTATTGAATAAAAAAACTCCCCAACACTACGCATTCTAGGCCCTTTCTGAAGCATATGGGAGGGCCAAGCATTGGCTGTAGGTGTACTACCCCAGTGTCAAGGTGAATGACTTTGCGCCCTTCTCGAGGATTGGTTACGAAGAGCAGGGGGAGAGTCCCAAAGAAGTGGAAGTTAACTCTCCAGTTATTGAAGTTCATGACAATCCAAATGCTTAGAAGCCTTGTTTTGTCTTAGTTATTTCCTTTCTTACTTTTTATGACTGCTTGTAAAAACTATTTTGAAACCTTGGGTTTGCTTTGTATGGATTTCTCATTTGAATTAAGTGTAAGCCTATTGTGTAAGGAAATTGCAAGGCTTCT